>CM042166.1:0-15000 GCA_023376005.1 Doryteuthis pealeii
AGCTTTTTTTTGTTCTATATATTTTTATACGCATTGTAATTGGCTTCAAATCATTAATATCATTTTTATATATATATATATATATATATATGTGTGTGTGTGTGTTGTGTGTGTGTGTGTGTGGTGTATGACCTATCTTAAAATGGGAAATTGTTAAGAAATGTAATAAGTATAAAAACCGGGGATAAATATTTCATCTATGTACTGGAAAGAAAAAAACTGGCAATTGTTAGTCATTTAAATAATAATTAGAACTAGAGTAGTAGATTCAAAATAATAATTTTTTTAAATTAATAATAAAATTAAAACAAAATAAAAAAATAAATAATAATTTAAACGGTGTTCTGTGTTTTGTCTTTTTTCTTTGTTTTCATAGGTTAGCTTAGTTCATGCTAATTTATTTGAGTAAATGGAAGGTGTTGCTCCAAATCTTTTTAAGTCGGATCTTAGCACTAAAGAGCACTAAGCGAAACTTTTTAGTAGGTTTATCTGACTCATTATGTTATATCTTTATTATTTATATATATATATTATCGATTTGAGAGTGAAGGATTTGAATAAAATCCGACAAAATGTGATTGAATAGAGGAAATTGTGGATATAACAACACAGACAGCTAAATTCAATTGATGTTTCGCCTCATTATTGGCTGAAGCTTCTTCAGAATTACGCGTGTATTCTGCTTTTATAGTAAAAAGGTAAATGGGTGAGGGGTAAGGGGTAAGGAAAGTCGAATGGGGTTGGTGTGTAAGGAATGGTAGTTTTTATTTTCTATTGGTTGACTTAGAAGAGAATTTGATATTTGGAGTGTGGGTCAAAATATCCCCGGTCCGCTGATACACATCGGATATCAACACGTTTGACCCACACTCCAAATATCAAATTCTTTTCTAAGTCAACCGACTGACCCCATAGAAAATAAAAGTGCCATTCCCAGCACACCAACCCCACCCGACTTTCCCTTACCCCTCACCCATTTACCATTTCACTATGAAAGCCAAAGCAGATTTTAATCAAGTTTGGCGAACCCAAAGAAAGGAAAAGACCAAAAACAAAAAGCAGTCTGTTTTTTTCTAGACCAACCTAATATGCATTTTTCTAGTCTAAAATGTATTATCTAAAATTTTCCAAATTTTCCACAGTCTGCTTCAAAAGTTAAAAAAGTTCCCAATTAATTATCATTGGCAAACCTGTGAATAATCAAATCTGTGAAAGTTGGAACTGAGAAAGTCGGGTTTTGACTGTAATTTAAAAGTCGTGTTAACATATAAGACAAGACAAAATTAGAAGTTATCCGCTTTTTGACCTCCGTTGAGAAAGTGTTAATGAGTTCGCAGTTCTTGTTCACACCACTGAAACAACTTGCAAGAGACTTTCATTCTTATCCTGTTTATTGTACTCTTTCGAAATTTCTTTGGAATATTACAGTGCTTCAAAAAGCCGCCATCTTTTTGACGAGTTTATTTAAAGTTTATTTAAACTGTTTTAACTTCATTGTTATCATTATTGCTCTATATGAGTTTTTAGCCAAACTAAAACTATTGGCCTTCATTTGAGTCCAAGTGAATGCAAGTCTCTTCAGTTCTCCAGGACTCTTCTAAGTATTATTGCTGAGAAGAACCATTCGGGTGAAACCTAGGTAGATAGTACCTGACTCCTATAGTCCTTATAATCATGCTCTATTTAATGTATTGAGCACTTTCTACTTATAAACTTAGAATATTTCCCCGGTGTTTTTTTTTCTTTTAGTCACTACATACGATACTGATGATTATTTTCACAAAGTACGAATGTGACGGTCTTTTTCTTTTTTTTTTTAATGTTTTTCCCCAGATGTCAGTTTGAATTTTTTATTTATTTTGAAAAACTGAATTACCTGTTTTTTTCCACACTGGTAGAGTTTAGAAGTAAACAATTATATATATATATAATATATATATATATATATATATATATATTATATATAGAGAGAGAGAGAGAGAGAGAGAGAGAGAGAGAAATGAATAGAGAATAAATGAGAAAAGTATAGGCATAAAAAGGTGTTCTCAATGCTAATAAGCAGAGCAGATTTATAATCAATAGTAATGGTGTTATGGATGATTTGGCCTTAAAGTTTCATGGTTATGCAATCTTCAGATGAGTCAAAATGAGATATTGACTCATCTGAGGATTGCATAACCATGAAACATTAATTTATGAGTCCAAATCATCCATAATACCATTACTATTGATATATATATATATATATATATATATATATATATATATATATATATATATATTTGGCAAGATGATTGCATAGGTGAAAAACTCATTTACCGAGTACCACTGCTTCTCTGTCTCCACTATCTTAACTATCTTAATTTATGTATATAATTATACACATATATATGTATATAATTATAAATATATATAAGCTCCAAGTGGTGCAGCCATACAGTAGCACTGATACGACAACGGCCTGGAAGAATTGCGGGTAAGTTGTACACCCGAATGAGGCAATTGTCCCCTTATTCTGATGCTTTTATGAGGTCGAGTATTGTCAGGCAGAAGGAGGACATTGTCGATTGGCAAGTTGGGTCTTACTCGTCGGATTCTTGCTTTGAGCCACGTTAGGGTAGCAATGTAGGCCTTAGTTGTATAAAAAAAACTTCACATGAAATAAAGAAAATGGCATTAGTTTTTGACTCACCCTTGTACATGATAAAAATGCATTGATTTCCTTTCTTCATTTCTCATGGAATTTTCTGTGATCCCCACGCTTAAATCCTAGATAGAGGCTTAAATCGCAAACCAATTTCATCACTACTGGAAATGCTTAGGAACTTAAAGGGCCGATATGAAGCAAGATGGCCGTCTGACCATTCATCAAACATATTCATCATCCAATGGTCAATATTTTATCAATGGTGGCCAATTGATAAATGGTCAGGACTGGCACTTGAGCCAATTTCAATCTACGGATCCACTGTATTGCAAACCAATATAGGGTCAGCTATTGCAAATTACGTATGCAGTAATTGATGTACTACATTTTATACACGATTAGATGTGGTACAACATTGCTGACAACGAATAATATGCTGTCAAGATAAAAAAAAAGAGAAAAAGACATGAAAGAAATGAAATGAAAAGAAGGAA
Source organism: Doryteuthis pealeii (assembly GCA_023376005.1). Lineage (NCBI taxonomy): Eukaryota > Metazoa > Mollusca > Cephalopoda > Myopsida > Loliginidae > Doryteuthis > Doryteuthis pealeii. The sequence goes on from CM042166.1 coordinate 3,142, forward strand.
AGTTAAGAAGAAAGAAAGAAAGACAATGGCAATCGGAAGAAAAGAATGAAAGAAAGAAAGAAAAGAAAGAAAGGTAGGTTGGAATAAAAAAGAAAGTTACAAAAGAAAGAAGGTAAGAAAGAAAAAGCGAAGAAGAAGAAAAGTTAAAGAAGAAAGAAAAACAAAGAGAATTAGAGGAAAAGAAAATAAAGGACAAGAGAAAGGTAGGAATAGAAAATAAAGTAAAGAAAAAGAAAAAGAAAAAAAAAGGAAAGAAAGAAAAAGACATGAATGAAATGAATGAAAAGAAGGAAAGTTAAGAAAGAAAGAAAGAAAGACAATGGCACGAATAAAAAGAAAGAAAGAAAGAAAGAAAGAAAGAAGAAGGTAGGTTGGAATAAAAAAGAAAGTTACAAAAGAAAGAAGGTAAGAAAGTTGAGAATAGAAAGAAAAAGCGAAGAAGAAGAAAAGTTAAAGAAGAAAGAAAAACAAAGAAAATTAGAGGAAAAGAAAATAAAGGACAAGAGAAAGGTAGGAATAGAAAATAAAGTAAAGAAAAAAGAAAAAAGGAAAGAAAGAAAAAGACATGAATGAAATGAATGAAAAGAAGGAAAGTTAAGAAAGAAAGAAGAAAGAAAGAAAATGGCAATAAGAATAAAAAGAATGGTAGAAAGGAAGAAAGAAAAGTAGGAATAGAATGAAAGTTACAAAAGAAAGAAGGAAAGAAAATTGGGAAGAGAAAAAAATCAAAGAAGAAGAAATTTAAAGAAGAAAGAAAACAAAGAGAATAATAAGAAATAAAAATAAAGGAAGAAAGAAAGGTAGGAATAGAAAAGAAAGTTAGAAAAAAAGAAAAACGAAAAGAAAGAAAGAAAAAGATATGAATAAGATAAAACAAAGAAGGAAAGTTAAGAAAGAAAGAAAGACAATGATAATGTGAATAAAAAGAAAGATAGAAAGGAAGAAAGAAAGGTAGGAATAAAAAGAAAGTTAAACAAAGAAGGAAAGAAAATTGGGAATAGAAAGAAAAATCAAAGAAGAAGAAAGTTAAAGAAGAAAGAAAGACAAAGACAACATGAAGAAATAAAAATAAAGGAAGAAAGAAAAAAAGGAATAGAAAATAAAATTAAAGAAATAAAGAACTAAAGAAAATTGGGAATTAAAAGAAAAAGCAAAGAAGAAGTAGAGAAGTAAAAGAAGAAAGAATGACAAGGAGAATATGAAGAAATAAAAAGAAAGGTAGAAATAGAAAAGAAAAGAAAAAAAAGAAAGAAAAAAGAAGGGAATATAAAGAAAAAGCGAAGAAGAAATGTTAAAAAAGAAAGAATGATAAAGAGAATCGGAAGAAATAAAAATAAAGACAAGAAAGGTAGGAATAGAAAAGAAAGTTTTTAAAAAAGAACAAAGAAAAGAACGAAAGAAAAAGACATGAATGAAATAAAACAAAGAAGGAAAGTTAAGAAAGAAAGAAAGACAATGATAATGTGAATAAAAAGAAAGATAGAAAGGAAGAAAAGGGCAGAATAGAAAGAAAGTTTAAAAAAGAAGGAAAGAAAGATGGGAATAGAAGGAAAAATCAAAGAATAAGAAATTTAAAGAAGAAAGAAATAGAAAGACAATATGAAGGAATAAAAATAAAGTACAAGAAAAAGGTAGGAATAGAAAAGAAAGTTTAAGAAAAGAAAAAAGGAAAGAAAGAAAAAGATATGAATGAAATAAAACAAAGAAGAAAAGTTAAAGAATGAAAAACAAGTGCAAAGAAAAGAAAAGAAAATATATGAATGGAAAAGAAATGAAATTCCTGGTTAAGAAATGATTGATAGGCAAACTCAAGCAATGTCGGCAAAAAATTGAACAAGAGGAAGATGGATAAAAATGATAGGTCTGAAAATGTATCCAAACTAGATATATTTTATTTGGATAAAAACGATGATTAAGCATACCTTATACCTCTTGGGTAAGGAATGTAAGGAAATGTAGATTCCTGTTCTTTTCCAATTTCCAAAGAGATACCGAACAAAAAGTCATTAACAACTATTGTTGCATAATGGATGGGCAGAAGGTAGTAATATCTCATCCACAGAAAGCGATATCAATATCTTATTATGGAGATTGTGTGTTTTTCTGTCTGTAACCGAAACTATATTACTAATCGAGTCACAATTCACATAGTTATTTACATTACTTTCTCCATGATTTGATTTAAACCTCAATTATTAATAAAATTATCTACATTACTAATACTGTTGACCATATCTACATTCCAATAACATGCAATTGTATTTATATATCAACAAAATGGCGTTTGCAGTGTGAATGGGAAGGCTAATTTACATATTAATATTAAAAAATTGATTTTAATAAATATTGCTTAGTATTATTGATTTTTATTATTTGGTTTATTCTCGGGAATAAATCTTAAAAGAAATCCATTAACAATATTAACTAATTATATTCTTTACTTTATTACTAATTCTATTCTTTACTCTTTATCTAATTTAACTAAATAGTTAAATTATGAAAATTTCGCAATGAAAGACGGGAGTGAAGAAAAGCAAGTTTTAGTTTTCCCTCTCTGTTTCAAATCTTTTTATCGGCATCTTATTTAGTTTCATTAGCCTTTTTAAGTCAACATATTATTACATTAAAATTTAAATACTTGCACCCGGAGGGTGCATATATTTGCTAGTATGTATAAAAACGGCATGGACAGTTATATAAGAATATCGATCATATGGAATCTGATCTCATTGATAAGAGAAAGGGAAAATTCTTCTAATGTGTAGCCACGTCAGCGCTATTGTACAGCTCTATTAAAATGAAAGAAGCGCTTCGAGAAAAAAGATAGATGGGAGATACAACAGAACGTTGCATTCTGTCTTGAAAAAATCATATAATCAACATTTTACAAGAAAGTAGCTGTATAGTCACTTGTCCCCTATCACACAAATCATTAAACAAAGTTAGACAAACAAGATATGCTGGACACTGCTAGAGAAGCAAGGAGGAACTCATAAACGACATTCTTCTTGTGACACCTGAATGACCATGTGGGTATGCCTGTGTAGGCCAACCAATAAAAAAACTGTTGGATTTTTTGTGATATAAGGCATAGGTAAATGGTCACTTCTACTTATAGACTCGCCTATAAACACGTGACCTGAGAAGGATTCTTATTGTCCAATCACTGGCACTGCTGCTGCTGCTTCTGCTGTATTAATAGAGACCCCATTCTGAGCTTATTTCATTGACATTTGGATTCTCTTGGACGACGGACTTACAAGGAATACTTTAACACCGGATTCTTATTGGCTTGCTTACTTATTCACTACATCTGGAACTAAGGATGGCTGCCAGATACTTAACAAAAACAACATCTGAAAATTCTGGACGCTGTGCGGAGGACCACTCAGGAGCGATGACTGTTTTGGACGGATGTGTATGGGGGGTGAGAGAGAGAGAGAAAGAAAGAGAGAAAGAGAGAGAGAGTCATGGATATCTGTATTGTCAGTACAATAATGATGATACGTTTATATTTGTAGTTTCATTAGTTGAAGTGGTGTAGCCATAGAGTTGTACTAACATGGCTACAGCCTGGAAGAATTCCCGTTTTATTTTATCAGAAAGATCAGTTTCTATATGATCGGTAACTTCTCAATAGCAGGTCTTGATTTACCAATGCATAAGTTGACATCGCTTTCAGAAGATGAGAAATTGCTACCGAGGTATATGAACTGGTCTACTAATTTCAGAGGATTTCCATTTAATAAAGAGACGCCACTATATTGAGTAAAACAGAGAATTGCTCACAATTGTATAGACAGCATTATCTCTATTTATAAAACAACGAAAATTATTTTTAAATAAATCAGCCATTTTAAAGTATGCTGTATTTTTAAAAATTCTGTCAGCATCCAAGTTATATGCAGAACTAAATAAATCTAATTCTTTCTAAACTAGTTATCACAGGTCAAGATTGACCCGCATTGCCTTCTGGGCTTTTCATAAATCATTCATTCTTGGTCATTATAGCACTAAGATTTGATCATCTATCAATGAAAAATCAATAAATAAATCAATAATTTCAAAGTATGCAAGGACTACCAAGACGCCCGACATGTTGCTTTGGCTGTGAGTGCAGCAGTCCCAAATACTTGCCAGATCAAGTTAAAGAAATACTTAAAATACTTGCCTGAGCAAATTTAAAAACAAAATTGCTTCAAATCTTGTGATTAATAATACGGGTTGATTAAAAGTAAATTTGGGTCCTTTCACCTTCGCAATACCATGAATGCCAAAAGGTATCTCACCTTGCTGCAAGATGAAATCTGACCAGTTGTCAATACTTGGAGAATATTGAAAATTTAATTTTTATGCAAGATGGTACTCCTCCACATTTTGCTTCTTTTTGTTCGTAAATGACTGAATCACCATTTTCCTCGGAGATGGATGGGTAGCTTTTAGGGGTGCTTTGACCTGTAGAAAAATCACTGCAGTAAATGTGTTCAATGCTAAATACAGCACCCTAAATACTTGACAGACCTTACGCTTTAGACTTTTTCTTGTTTTCTAAACTGAAAAACAAAAGAAATTAAGATAAGATAATAAAAGAAATATTATGATACAGATTTACACACTCTTAAAAGCGGTGCTTCGAACAATGAAAAACACAATGGAGTAAATGTGTTCCATGCCAAGATGTGCCTTTACATATACCCCATGGTTCAGCATAATTGGCCAGTATATTATACTATACTATAATCATCATAACCATTACACCACAAGTACCTCTTTGAGTGTAGTATAGTCTTGTATAATATGCTTGCCAAATAGCTTACGCACGTTGAACGCACCGGTTCCTGTAAGATCACTAACGTTAAGCAGCTAAAAGCGTGTTCAGTATTCAAATTGGTGACCATTTAAACAACAGCAAGCACTGTAAAAAAATAAATACGAATAACAAACTGAATTGATTTGCCATTAACTGTTTGCCTACTTTAAACCACACATTGCATGAACTCTCTCCACTGTGATCCTACCGTAAGTTGCTGATGGTTATTAATTACAATTGAGCAGAATTGAACAATAATAATAAGACTTTATTTGAATAGACCAAAAAAAAAGGAGGATTTAGAGGTGCCTTTACCAGTGGAATGAATGTATTCAGTACCAACTACAGCACCCGACATACATGGTAGACCTTGCTCTTTGTCACTTTTTCTTGTTTTGTAAACTGAAAATTCATCAAGATATGATAGAAGTATTTTTATTTCTCATTTCAGTCATTTTCCTGTAAACTGAATTCGTTGAATATGTAAGAAGTTGTAATAAATTGTAATTATTAAGTCTCAGGATCAAGTGACAACAATTCTGATAAATTTGCCATCAGTCGTCTAGAATTATTTGTTATGTCTCCTGGGCATTTATAAATCATTCACTCCTGGTCATTTAGATTTAAATGGAAAGGGAAGACCCCAAACACCTAAAATCTCCAGTAAAGAGCCCGTCAGCCCTACTATTTACCCATAGCTGGAGGGAGAGATGTTGAATTCATACCTTTCCGAAGGGTATCAAAGCTAAGCGAAATGCAACATCCTTCGTCCAGGATTTGAACTCGAGTCACCGAGTCCATTTCTACGACTCTAACCATTACACCACGCGCCTCCACTACACCACGGGACCTCATAATATATAAGTGCCTAGGCACAACTTGGATAATTTTACATGTAGATAAGCTGCACCACACGATCCAGTTAAGTGTCCGCCTCGTACCCAACTTTATGCCAGGGTTTTACTAAAATTTCTAATTCTGAAATAAAATCAATCTTCTAACTTCTAAAACCTCTTGGTCACATGACTGAGATTATCCAATCACAGTCAAGCTTTCATTTCATCTCAGGGTTATCACATGTCACTCGTACCAATTTGACTTAATATCTCTGCGTATGATTTCAAATCACTTTTTCAAATTCCAATCTACCTCGTAAATAATCTTATAAAAGTTAATCTATTATTGATGGCTAGTTGTAATGGCAATGAAGGGAAGAATCTTACCTTTCTGTAAAGGATGCGGTTTTCATATTCTATGAGGAGAGGACAGTGTCATTGATTGGTTTGTTGGTTGATTGGTTGGATTTTACGGCATGTTAACCCTTGGACCATTTTATGCCGAATACACTTTTTTAAGTACTGTTGTTACATGTGCAGGGGCAATCAAATCTATTTCACCTATAGATGGGACCCTAACAGGTAATACCCATCTAGGTCAGAGTGACCTGGGAGTAATGGCAATGAAGTGGTACCCCACACTACCCAGCACCTCAGAATTGAGAAACTCACCACTAGATGCAATTTAGTGTGGTAATCCTTAACTTGTTCCTCGTAAATTCCTACTATAAAATAAATTGAACCCTCATTTTATGTCCGTGTTTTTGCAATAAATGTTTTATTTTTTTCTTGCACCCATTATTTTGCAATACTAAATATATTTTATTTATTTATTTTAATATTCACTTCAATGTGTATATTCTAAAAGTTTTAAATAACGGGTGCAAGAAAAATAAAACATTTATTGCAAAAACACGGACATAAAATGAGGGTTCAATTTATTTTATAGTAGGAATTTACGAGGAACAAGTTAAGGATTACGTTTAGTGTCATATCCAAGACACGAAGACCCTCAGCCACTGCTTTCTAGCACATATGATAAAAAACAATTGGAGGATTGCCATAAGCTAAAGTGTTGCAAAGATTATTTTCATCTTTTCGATTGTGGCTGGAGAAGATGTTTATCATTAGACACACCACCGTTCATTTTGAGTAAGCATACACAACATTCAAAAATGGACCAGAATAATCTGTGGATTCTCTCTCCAGGCTGACTAGGATATTCCCAGCAATGAATGGGAGCTTCATGGGGATTGTTTTGATTAAGCATATAGGACCGATATGTCCTGCAGATCCTCTCAATGTCCATGTCTAAATTTGGCTACCATATATAATTTCAAGCAAGGGCCTTTATGCACACAATCCCTATGTGTCTGGTGTAGCTGTCGTAGATGCTAAGACTTATTTTATTGGGGCCTTTCTGACCGCCCGTTTAGCCCAAGTAATGACCAAAGTTGAGTGTTGTATGTTATAGACTGGTCAGCTGTAAAGATTACGTTGCACAGGTGCAATCGGCGGATTTTAGAGCCTCAGCTGACGATATTCTGATTAGATTTTGTTCAAGTTATATAATTGAGTCCATAAGGATTTAATGATTATGTCGCAGGATCAAGTAACTGAAATTCTAATTAATTTGTCATCAGACGTCAAATGTGTCCTGGGGATTCATAATTCATTAGTTTCAGGTCATTATGACATTGAGATTCGAACATCTATCGATAAAGAATCAATAAATAAATCAACAATTTTTAAGCCGGTTACCACACTATAGAGACTGGGGGCCAAATTCGAGTTGTAGTGGTAAACGTTAGTTGTAGTAGCCGTCGTTAGTTCAGAAACAACATACGCAAGTCGTATAGTCAAAAAGGTTTGTTTCTTTCTAGGCTCGTGGGTTCTTTTTCCGAGAGCCGTTTAATTCGGTTGGCAGAGCATTCATATAGAAATCACAAATTTTCCGGTTTTGATATCGGTTCTACGCCAAATCAATGTGTGATTAGCACAGTTCATGTACTCTGATCTGTACAGTAAAGCAGCTGGGAGCTGTTGGTACGTTTGGCACTCCTAGAAAGCAAGAAATCTCCCCGTTCTAGCTCTAGTCTACAGACTCTCTTTGCTATTCGGCTAATACAGACTATAGGCCACTCCATAGTCGTTACTGTATTACATGTGAAATTATCAAAGTTTTGTCTGAAAACTTAAATAGAAATGAAACTTTAATATCAGAAGAAAATTTAGAATAAAATTAACTTGTCTACGTGTGAAATTATCCAAGTTGTTCCTGGGCTCTTGAATAATATTTACATCTATGTGTAAACATATATGCACACTTACACACACACACACACACACACACACACACACACACACAGAGATGTATATATATATAGTTATCCACAGACACGTGTTTTGACTTTTCAAGTCTCTTCAGTGTGGCTAGACATTTTGTGAGCTACCTGTGAGCCGGGTTAGAAATTCGATCGTTTCAGCGGCAGACTGCTTACCCCCTCGGCTATCCTCACCTACAGAACATGATGGGATTTTAACTGTTTGATATGGGATTGATTTACTATAAACTTATACGGGGAAATAAGCACCCCTCAAAACTCAAAAAATAAAGAACTTTTAAAAATTATTTTTTTACAATCTGATAGATTGGTGTGTAATCGATAATAATCCATTGAAGGAATAAAAAATTTAAATGGTTGCAGATGGTCAGGTCCGCCAACGTTTTCAGTAGTTCTAAAAAATTAAGACTTTTTTTAGTATTAATCACAAAACAACCATTTTCATAAAAGATCAAATGTCACCTATGAAATCTATGATATTTAAACATGCCAATTTTTAAGAACTGAAAAGTTGCACTATAAACTATAAGACTTAACTTTTTCAGCGATGTTATTTGACTTATAAATAGAAAACATTGTTCGATGATTATTGTCATGATAAAGAGTAAAATCATAAAACTTAAAATTTAATTCGTAAGACAAATTCTGAGGAATATTTTAAATTGTATTTTAAATAATAGTTTAAATGTTGGTTGTGGCTTTGTTTTATGGGATATCAACTTTTCGGGTCATTTACTACCGAATCATGTCATTTTGATAAACAAAGCACTCAGGGTGTTTACAATTTTTCGTACTTACATATCAAAAATTCTTGAAATGTTCCAATAACTATCCAATATTGTCGGAAATACTTGAAATAAAAAAACAGTTTCTAAGGACATTCGTCAATTTTATTGTTATTTCTAACCCTTTAAAACTCTAACAATAAAAATTAATAAATAATTAAAGAATTAAATGTCATTTTATTCGAACGAAAATGTTAGTTTAATTTATACAAATATGTAACCGTAAACTGATTTTCATGATATTTTTATTTACAATTAAAATATGTTTTTGATAATGTAACCGTAAAGCGTAACTTTTTATTTTCTACAATTTTTATGCATTACAAAAATTAAAATTAAAATGAGTGTACAGTACAATTTAAGAATATGGAAAAATTAAGTCTGGAAAAAAAAACCTTATTCGTATTATCGCTATTTACGCTATACGTAGCATTTTTTTAACTCGCTGTAAAAAATAATTTAATCTATAAAAACACATACAAATTACATATTCAGAAAGACTATTTCATCTTATTTCTAAAGATATAAATATTTTAAAGATTGGACCATAAATAGGCGTGAGATTCCGAGCTGACTGGCATAGACTGCACTGCTTGTATCGCGATAATAAAAGGCAGCGTAGCTATCCGAAGCCATTTTTTTTAAATTTTTTAACTCGCTGTAAAAAATGATTCAATTGATAAAAACTCATACAAATTACATATTTAGAAAGATTATTTCTTTTCTTTCAAAGAATATAAAAATTGTTAAAGATTGGACCATAAATAGGCGATAAATTCCGAACTGAACGGCTTAGACTGCAAAATTAATTCATTAAAATCAAAACTTCGCTGCTGATATCGCTGTAACAATAAGCAGGCAGAGACAATATTTTATTATCAGCATGGTATACGGACAGTTCCGCAAATTGGAATATTTTGGCTTAATTAATTAATTACACCCCTTAATCTGTAAAAATCAATAATCAAATTTGGCGTGTTTCTTAGTTAGAAAATATTTTGTGTATGCAAGATTTAAAATTTGAGTGACCTCCCATTTTGGAGTTATACGTCGACACGTACATACCAAAATCTCTCCTTAATTATATTAGATGTGTGTGTGTGTGTGTGTGTGTGTGTGTGTGTGTGTGTGTGTGCGTACATATATTTGGGAAGTTGTTTTTGTTATAACGTTATAGACTTTCCTGCATTGTTGTTGATCTTCCATATAAAGCTCAACCCTGTTACGTGTTACGTTCTGCCTATGCGGAGGGGGTGGAATATATATATATATATATATATATATATATATATAGTTGGTATGTACGTGTCGACTTATAACTCCAAAAAGAGACGTCACTCAGATTCGAAATCTTGCATACATCTTAATATCCAGCTACCTAAGAAACACACTAAATATGGTTATTGATTTTTCTGATTAACAGATATAATTAATTAAACAAAAATCAAACGATTTTCAGAAAGCATCATAGCTGATGCTGCTGCTGGCTCTATCAGCTACTTGCACTCCATGCTATTCTTAGAAATGTTTTCGTCTGGTCATGGACCAGGTACTTATGCTTATATATATATATATATATATATTATATATATATATATATATATATATTATTGGGTCCCTGTAAAGTGCTTCCTGTTTATTGATAAAAGTGACCTTGTGACCAACTTTACTTTTATTTAGTGTTTCTTTTTTCTTCTTTTTTTCTTCTTTTTGTAAATCCTACATTTGACTTAAGTGGGATAAGCATTTTTTCATCTGTCTATTCAGATTTTCCGAGTATTAACTCCAACTTTAATTCTCTTTTCTATTTGTTCTACTTAGGAAATGCTTGATGGAAAGAAAGTTGAGTATCAGAGTAAATAGAGATTATTTTTTTTTGCATCCGTAAATAGTCTTTCATTTTCGTTATTTTTATTCTATATTTTATTATGTTTTTTCTCTCTTTTTCGGGGATTCCTTAGTCCATAAAGACTTGGACTAGAGATAATAAAATTAAAATATGTTTCTTTCTCTCTCTGTCTCTGTCTCTGTCTCTCTCTTTCTCTCTCCTCTTACTATATATATATATATATATATATATATATATATATCTCTCTCTCTCTCTCTAACACACACACATATATATAATGTACATATATAAATATAAAGACTTGTACTAAAGATAATAAAAATCAAAATATATTTCTCTCTCTCTCTCTCTTTCTTATAATAATATTATATATATGTATATATATCGCCCCTCTCTCTCTCTCTCTCTCTCTCTCACACACACACACACACACACACAAACACACACAGAGACATATATATATATTATATATATATATATATATATATATATATAATATATATATAGACTTGGACTAGAGATAATAAAATCAAAATATGTTTCTCTCTCTTCTTCTTTCTTTCTCACTATCTCTCTTTCTACTATATATATATATATATATATAGAGAGAGAGAGAGAGAGAGACAGAGAGAGAGAGAGAGAGAGAGAGAGAGAGAGAGAGAGAGAGAGAGAGAGAGAGAAGAGAGAGAGAGAGAGAGTGAGAGTGAGAGAGAGAGAGAGAACAAGTTTCTTTCCCTATTGAACTCAGAAACAAGTTCCATAAAAAAATCTTTGATTCGAATACGAAAACAATTCATACACACATTCTTTTTTTCTGGCGGGAGGGTGGGGTGGGGGTTTATAGAAACTAACATCTGATGTCAAGAAGCACTTTTGCCTTTCAATAAAAAATAAGAATAAAACAAAACAATCTTTTTTCTCTTTATCTTTAAATTGCACATGTTTTGCAAAATAAGTTTTCCAGGTACAATGCCTCTACAGAAAGTGTTCAACCGTTTTGAATAACTCAAGAACCAGCTGTTCGGCCTTGATATAACCTGATAGCCAAGTAAGAAGTGATTTCGTTGCATATGCATGAATAATTACATTTTTTTAATGAAAGCTGAAACGGCATAAACCAGTTCTAATTCTGAAGGAAAGTACCGTATTTGTCGGCATATTTGACGGATTTCAGAAATTAAAACACTTATTGATAAAACGCTAGTAGTAAATATAGTTTCTAGGGCCCTTATTT
>CM042166.1:20000-45000 GCA_023376005.1 Doryteuthis pealeii
CACTGCGTTTCAAATTATTAACGAGGTAACACTTTTTCATTTTTCACAAAAAATACCGATTGGAATTTAACGAAAATTTCACAGTATAATTAAAATATGTGCATACGCAGGCTGTGTAAAAACTGTATTGTTCTGCGCAACAGGAAACAAACAGTGGCCATTTGCACTATGAACGATATAGTAGTGTCCCAGATATTAAACAAGTGTCATCATACTTGTGCAATTATGGGTCGCAATATTAACTAACTTCACTATCATTTTTGAATACTTTTTACTTTTTTATTTCGATTTAATTTTATCTTAGTTACAGTATGTATCCATAAAATCTATAAATGAAACAATAAAAGTATTATTTTCTTTTTTTATTACACCTCGCTAATAATTTGACACATGAATAATTTCAGTAAATTAGGCAAATGAACGTAACTTCTGTTCCTTTTCGTAGAACCTTACAATTTTTACAGAGTCGGTGTATATATAGGTTGTCATTATTCTCTGATAATTTCGTTAAATTCCAATCAGTAGTTTGTGGATAGGAGAGAAAAGCGTCACTTTTTAATAATTTGAAACGCAGTATATATATATATATATATATATATATATATATATATATATATATATGTGTGTGTGTGTGTGTGTGTGTGTGTGTGTGCGTGGTGTGTGTGTGTGTGTGTGTGTGTGTGTTTCCCAATTTTTCCGCCCGAGCAGAATGCGACACTAGTCAGTTTCTTAAAATGAGTTTAACCGATTTGAATTGAGAGTTTTCCTTCACTTAGACTAGTCACTTAACAAAGATTAAAGAACATATTTTGCTTGTCCGTGTCTGTGCCTCTGAGCATCTCTCTCTCTCTCTCTCTCTCTATATATATATATATATATATATATATATACAGGATGCCCCCCCCAAAAAAAAACAGGCCTGACTTTTTAAAAAAAGTATTTTTATTGGATTCCGCTGTATATATATATATAATATATATATATATATATATATATATATATATATATATTCAACAAATCTCAAATAATAAGTGTGAATGTTAATGTGTCTCATTTTTCAACTTTACTCTTAGAAACCGTACCCGACAATTCATACCATTTTCGAATTACGCGATTTAAGAATTGCATTAATATCTAAGCTTACCTTTTAAAAGTTCGACGATATTTCTTCTGTTGTATCTTAATTTAAAGACAATTTGATGTACATAGGTCCTTATTTAAATTAATCATAACTCTAAATTACTTATTACAGAGTGACTGTGCCTTTTTTGTGACACCCAACTAGGCTGGATAATGCATTTTAATGGGGCATCCTGATGATCCAACTTGCAATTCAGTAATAACGGATCTGCGAGACTAACGTTATGACCCCTCCCTTTATCCAGGCGACGCTGGGTAGCCACTTCTAGTTTTAGATAAAGCAGAATTTAAATAACAGTATTAAATGCTTTTCTTTCTAAACTTTGAATGTTTAGATTCATGGCCTAATGTTTTGCAAGTCAATCTGTCCAAGATACGATCTATGTCTTGCTATAAGGAAACATTCGTTTAAGCCACAAACATGGCCGAATCAAATAGATTGCATTTTAATATTTTCAGATTCAGGTTTTGATATTTTGTCTGAAAATAAACATATCTGTGTCGTCTGCAACAAAGTGGAAGCATTTACTATTTCAGGCATATCGAATAAAAATACTTTCCCTAATCTTAACATATATCTTTCTGCTCCGACGGCTGGGGATGTAGAATATACCGACTGCACCTCTGCAGACGGGTATTTTGATGCAAACAATCTATTTGAAAATGTCAACATGCAGGACATTCTGTCCTTTTTGAGGGAAATAAAATTACACCATAAAATATGAACATGAACTTAATCAATACCATACAACATGATCCCCAATGGTGCTAACACATTGGTAAAACCAATTACTAAAAAAGTATAAATATAAATACACAACATATATTACTTCCTAGGCGTTAGGCATGATATAACCCCAGATGGGTTGATATGCCGTTAAATTCAACCAACCAGCCATCTATCTCTCTTCATCTCTTCTCCCTTTATCTTTCCTCATCCTTTCGCTCTTTCCTCTCTTTCCTATCTTCTCTATCATCTTATCTCCACCTTATTTCATCCTCACCCCTCTCTCTCTGTCTTTCCTCATCTTCTGTCTCCTTATATCTATCTTCCTTCCCGTTCTCCCACCCCCTCTCTCTTTCCATCCCCTGTAACTCTCTTCATACCCTTTTCCACTCTATCCTCTCTTTCTTCTCACCCTTTCTCTCACTATATCTCCTCACCCTCTCTATCCCTCTACCTCTCTTCATCTCCTCTCTCGCTCTATCTTTCCTCATCCTCTCGTTCTCTCTTCTCTTTCTCTCTCTTCTTTCAGTCTCTCTCCATTCTCTTCCTCATCGCCTCTCTCTATCTATCTCACACCCTCTCTAACATATGATACGTTTTCCCTTGTTTCACTATCAACAAATGTGTTCAGAGTTTGAAAAACAAGCCGCAGTCAGATGGTGAATTATGACTGACTGTCTAATTGACCGATCGAACATACTTCAGATGCCCCCCCAAAAGAGCTTAACCGAGATTTCGCTGGCCAAACACATTTTTGTTTACGATTCAATCTAATAATACCGAATGACCACACGCTGATTGATATATGCTTTATAAATGTCTTTCCTGATATGTTTCAAATTTAAATTTGAAATCTTAAAGCTGGTAAATTTTAGAAAAAAAAGTCTGGAAAATGTTTTTATTGTGCAGCAGTCACCCTAACATTATCTCCACCTCTTGAACGAGCATGTAGCACAAGGTCTATTCTTAAAAGGATTTATAGTCGTCGGAGTGGACTAAAGTTGGTATCAGCCAGACATCGAGGAAGTCTATCCTCTTTTCACTAGCGCTAGACCAAGGAGTTTGTTTTTGTGTCAGCTCCTCACTTTACCACTCAAATCCCTGTGCTACTGAGTTGGCGAGGTCCAGTATTGATACCGGAATATTTTCCTTTTCCTAGAAAGGTTGCCGTATCAAGATTAAAGGCTTAGTTTGTTTCTTTGATTAATGGAATATCAATATTCGTGAGTTATTTAATACCAAAGTAATCCTTGTAGAAGAACAGTAGTGGTACTAAATAACCAATCACTGAGATAGGATAAGCTTCCTACCATTCCCAGTGGTATTAGTCCGGAAATCAATATGATAGCTCGACAGGGGTTCGAACTCGCTTACCTATATAAATTTGTTTAAGATCTGTTTCAATTTTGAATTTGAATTATCATAAAAAAGCAAAGTTGTCATAGTAACATTTTTTTTCGGTATTAGCCGGACAGCAAGGGATACTATCTCCTATTTACTAGCGCTAGACAAGGGAGATTGTTTTTGATGATGTGGAGCGCCTCTACTACCGTCAGCTCTTCACTTTTCCGCACAGATAACATTACCCAATGTGTGCTACTCATGAGCTAAGTTAACGGCGAATTGTATTGAAGAAGGAACCTTGCGATTCCTAGGCGAATGCTCAACTAACTGACGTAAACAAATCCCTCAAATTAGCATAAAGCTGGGAAATTTTAGAAAAAATATCTATAAGGGGTTTGTTCTTTCTTTCTTTCTTTTCTTTTCTTTATTTCATTCTTTCTTCCTATTTTTCTCTTTGACCTTTATCTTTCTTTCTTTTCATTTTATCTTTCTTTCTATTCTTTCTATTTTTCATTCTTTCTTACTTTTTCTCTTTGCTTTCTTCTTTCCTTCCTATTTCTTTCTTTTTCTTTCTTTGCTTTCTAAACCTTTCTTTCTTTCTTTCTTTCTTTCTTTCTTTCTTTCTTTCTTTCATTTCTTTCTTTCTTTTCTTTCTTTCTTTCTTTCTTTCTTTCTTCTTGATCTTCTTTCTTTCTTCTTTCTTTCTTTCTTCTTTCTTTCTTTCTTTCTTTCTTTCTTCTTTCTTTCTTTCTTCTCTTACTGTTGTTTCCTCTTCTATCTTTCTTCGTCTTTCTCCTTTCTCCTTGATTGATCACTCCTCCTCTTCTCTCTCTCTTCTTCTTTTCTTTTCTTCTCCGTTAGATCAGCTCTATTGAGTATTATTCTTTATCTTGTTTTCGGTTTAGAATCATTGCGCATATTTAATATCTTCTGGTGTTAGTCGTTTCCAACTTGCTAAGCTGATATTTCTACCTTCGATGCATACCCAGTCTTTCTTCTTGTTCTATGGGTTTTCTTGGTATATCACCTTGAATTGGGGATTGGGATTCTTTCTTTCTTTCCTTTGATACAAGGCTTCTCTTGTTTTCTTTACGTGGTGTTTTTGCGTTAGGTTCTTTCTTGGGATTCACATCCAGTTCCTAATTAAATATGGATTAAACCTTTATTTGCCTTGATTGATATGATTCCAAATCTTCTTTCGCTGTTAATCTTCCGATCTTAATGAAATATTGTACCTTTTCATTGTCACTCAATTCTCTTACTTTCTTTCCTTCGGTTTTCTTTGTCGACTTTCTTATGGGGTATTTTCAGAATAGTGTCATCTATATCGTTTATGACTCTTTCGCTTGCTATGGGTATATCATTTATCTATAACGTTGTCTAATACCTTATAACTTCATAATTAACTTTTGGGTAAAATCTTAATTTCCTTTTAGTTCAGTAATTTTTCTTTCGGTAATAATATAGAATACCGGGTAATTAAAGCAACTAAATTAGTTTGAGAAATAATTCATAAATATAGTTCTTCATCTTAACGACTCATAATACATCTCGCGTGCAAATAAAATACTGATTTCGGCATTAACTCTAAATACTCCAGAGGACTAGATGAAGGGCACCATAGAACTAAATGAACTGTTATGATAAGCAATTAAATTATGAAAATAGGTAACTTAATATAATGAAATGTATTTTTCTCTATTAATTGGTAAGTGTAGAATTCAAAAGTACGACCTAGAAAGTAATATTTTCATTCCTGGACAAACAAAAATTTCTAAACCAATATATATTGATTTTACACCACAGTTGGAGAAAGGTAATAGTTTGACCTACCCACTATGGGTAGGGGAACAGTATTCTCCGTGGTTGGGTTGGTTCATATATTTCACAAATATTGGATAACGTAATGTTGAAATTATTCAGATTCCACGAATTACTGGGGCAATTTTTTACTTTTCCTACGAGGAGGTCAGATTCTAAAATTGTGGGGGATGTCTTTTGCTTCCCATTGACAATAGTTTCCAACATTCGGAAGCGGGGTAATGAGAAAGTGTTCTGAGTTTGGTGAGGTAATTATCTGGTATCAGGTACGTGCTAAAACTAAATACACCACTTAAATCCTATAGACTACTATTATTGATCGGGAATTTAATTGAACCTAATGATCCAATACAAACCCAGCAAACAGATAAGTGATTGCTGACGAATTGACTACTATAATACACCTTGAAGGAAAGAGAGAGAGACATCCTGTTTGCAATCATAATTTGACTGAAGGACGATGCAATATAATTCTGTGAGGAGACCACGAATGCGGACGTACACCATACAGGTAACCAAACCCAAAGGAATTCTTTACCGGAAGAAGGATTCTCCCGCTGGACAAGCCGTCCTGTTAATTTTCGGTAGTTGTTGAGAGCTTTTGTAAGCCTCAGGAAAGGACCACCCTTAAATTGAAATTGTAAGCATCCCACTTTGTCCCTCCACGCACTGTTTAGGTCCGTTATGCTGGTTTGTGAAAAAAAAGTAGAGATATTCTCGAAACAATATTAACAAAGTTTTCGTTGGTCATTTTCTAATAACTAAACAGAAAGTGGGACAGAGTCTACAGTTCTAAGATATCAACTCAAGATAAACCCAAGTTCAGCAAACTCAAGAAGAAGAAGCCCCAGAAGATTCCACTAACATGAGGAAGTATAAGATAGAAAATGAGTATCTATTAATAATGGAGTTCGCTCCTTGTTTGGTAACAAAAATTTACGTCGACTGCTGTATGGTCACAGATTCCAGAAATTTTCGGAATATTTTCCTGTCATAACACTGGGATGGTATAGTTAAAATGGACACCTTAAACAAAAATTTTATAACTAAGGTAGGGCATAGCATTAGAACAGTCCTCTATTGTTTATACATTGTTTTTTAAGAAACAAGCTTTTTAATAAATACAAACTGGTATTAATATATCTATCTATATATAGTTGTTTTATTTTAATACATATCTTTAAAGTTTATTCAGATAAACACTGGGAGTTAATTTAATTTTTAGTATTACCATTTTTCAAGTTTTCAAGATTTTATTCGGGTCCAAAGAAGAAATGATAGTTATTTTAATAAAATCAGCGATTAAAGACAATATTACAGGCTTCAATACAATTGGTTATTATTATGGGTTTTTATATACAATGGCAAAGTTTAATGTTTTCCTAATTCAAAAAACAGACGGAAAGAAATAAAGTTTTTTAAGGGCGACTGGAAGACAGATGTGATGGCATTTCAGTTTATTCAATGGGGATCTGTTGATTTAGATTTACGAGAATTGGTACGAGTGAAAGATTAAACTCGTAAGTCAAATGATAACTGTAAATTATATTCTGACGCAATTACTAGACTTTAATATATATATATATAATATATATAATGAGTATAATATATTATGATATATATATGATAATTATAATAGCCACACACACACGAGTATATAAAAATATAAATACAACACAACACATATATTATATAATAAAAATACACACACACATGACTAACACCACACGCCGCCACAGTATTATATAATATAATAACACTCAACGACACACATATATATAATACACAATCACAGTATATATATATATAATAAACACACAAACCACACAACATATATATATAAAGTGTAGTGTTGTGTGGTGTGGTGTGGTGTGTGGTGTTTTAATTGTACAGATCAAGTACAATATTGGCATAAGTACATCAAATTACAAGTGAATGTCACTTTCAATTAGACATTTATTTGAGGAAAGAGCAAACTGGTACAGATATTAAAAAGTGGCAAATTTCACGAGAGCGGCAGATGATATAGCCATGCACATTTACGTGACCTGGACTATGTATAAGATAAATGCTTGAACAGACTGACAGGAAAGCAAATAATTTGATGAGACAGGAAGCGTAATGGAAATGCTGTCCACAACAAGATGACACGGTCTGTAAAGTAAGAACTGACTTATGTTGCGAACATATATGAATATATTATATATATATATATAAGTATAATTGCCTTCTTTCTTGATAGGTCATGTCGAGAGAGACAATGGCACTGCAACTTGCTTATGGCAACATTCCGACTGTTTCTCACCAGAAGAGAAGACCCCCACATGAGGCACGTGTTGATCGGAGTTGGCCATCGCGTGATGCTTAAGGACGGAATCATGGAGGCTGAGTATTCCATGACATGCAACATTCCACTTTTGTCCTTACTTGGTCTATCCAAGAGGATCCTCCGATCAATCGGCTGGTCATATCAAGCCCTAGCACCTATATGATTGCGCCTACATTATTACTCCCCAACCGCTTTTATCATATGCGCTAGAAGGCGGTGGTTGTGAGTTTTAGTGTCATAAAAATGATGTTAAACCGTAACTAGTGGTAAAGTTCCAATTCTGGAGCACTGCGGAGTGTGGAGTACCCCTTCATTGGCATTACTCCCGGGTCTACTATAACCGGAGTAATGGTAGCATCAGGGTTACATCGATTGGTTAAATATATACAAAATGAGTTTGAAAATGTGTTTAAGAATTGGGTTTTAAAGATTTGAATACGCAACAAGAATGAATATGTTAAAATATCTTCGGCATAAGATAATCTAAGATGAAAAATCCAACCACTCAATCATGAAGTGGTGTACTACGATGGAAAATCATTTTTGGGGAGAGAATAAACTGGAGAGCCCGTGAAGGATTGGTTGTTTAGTTTTATGGCTTATCAACTCTTTTCCAATCAAGTTAATTTAGGCCACCCAATTAAGTACTGTTTACGGTCAAGTCACGCTGAAAGCATAGAAGTTAAGCAGCAATGAGCCTGTTCAATACTTATATGGGTGACTATTTAAGCAATATTAGTTACTGTGAGTAAACCGAATATCAAAATGATTTGATTCGGCATTAAATGAGCCGAAAAAGGAATGCTATAACGTAAAACAACACCAATTAACAGACACATCACTCCTTAACTTCGAAGATCTGGCAGGAAACTGGCGCTTTCATTCGTGAGTCGCGAGGAATTTGTACAGAAATTCCAGAACCCCAAAATAAGCCGATGGAATGCCCGTAGTGTCGAAGCTAATGTGACGGACTGCGACATCGTAGTAAGTGAGTTAGAACTCTAGTCACACTAAATACTAGGACTAATACGCTTGGGAATATGAACACCTTTTCCCCCCAGCTATGAGTTCAATAGTACCACTCTGTCTTTCTTCAATGAAGTTTGAAAGATAAAACAAACTAAAAATGTGTGTATTTCAAACCACTCTGCACAAACAGGATGCGAAACATAGTCAATTTTTTAAGCAGAGTTTAATAGCTTTAGTTCAGTTTTCCTTCTACACTGGTTGCCTAACGAAGATTAAAAAGACCAGTATGTCCTACCATTCAATTATAGCTGGGGTATGCATACCCTTCCCAAGGATATTAGCGCTAGGTGAAATGCTAGCAACCTCTTCCAAGATTTGAACTCGTGTTGCAGCGTTTCTTTTCTTTGATGAAATCCATTTCACATGCCTCTACAACTGGAACCGAAATATCTTAGTTGGTAGGTGGTCTATTGTCGGTATCAGCCTTGCAGTGAGGAAGTCTATTCCCTTTTCACTAGCACTAGACCAGGGTGATTGTTCTTGCATCTGAAGAGGAGCGCCAAACCTTCCATCAGCTTCCCATTTTACCGCACAAAACCAAGCTGTGCTACTCAGTCAGTAGAAGGCCGGTATCGAGCCAAGAACCTCATTGTTCCGAGGCGGGTGCTCTTTATAAGACACTAGAAGCGGCTACACGGCATTGTCCAGGTATAAAGGGTACAAAAAACAACTTAGTCTCGCAGACCCATTGATTGTTTTGTTCTTCCATAATTAATTTGTTTATGTTTTAATCACTAACGCCACCAATGACCCCCCCCTTCTCTTATTATTCAAATCCTAATTCTTAAATATGTTCCCAGATTTATAAATAAAATCTTCATTATTTTTGCACAAAAAGCAAGCTCTGGTGATAATGAATGTGTATGTATATTTATTTTCTCATGAATCGTTTTATTTTCTTATACATACACACCAACTGTGTATTATATATGAATAGATGTCTAAAAGGACGTATTCACTAGATAGAAGTGATCACCTCTCAAAATATTCTATATATGAATTCATTTTGCATTGGTCAAAGGACTGCACTGACAGTATCGGCAATGATTTCAAATTACTATTGAATGTCATTTAAAGAATGCAAAATTGTTACATTATATCAGATGTAATGAATTCTTGAGGACATAAAAATCCTACGAGAATGTCTTTTATTGTTATGCCAATACAAACTCAAGTCTACAAAGACAATTCTTGTAATGGCACCAAATATGCCGGAAATCAAAGAAGCTCTTTAGAAATCTCAGTATTACCAAAGACTTTCAGCAATTGTGAAATCTTTTAAGTGTGAAATTTGTATTCAGCATGAAAAAATAAATTAAGGAATGCAATTTGAATTGTGGAACTCATTTTGGAAGAAGCCAAATCAATGAATAGGAAAATGTACAAAATCATTTTAGTGTCTATATATGATTTGATAATTATTATATATGATTTGTTACTATTATTATTATTATTATTATTATTATTATTATTATTATTATTATTATTATTATTATTATTATCTCTTTTTGAGTTTTCACATCAGCATTAGCTGATGGTCTTTCACTGGAGTCTGAGTGACAGCAAGTCTCCTCAGGTCTCCAGGACTCTTCTGAGTATTCTGGCAGATTGCAGCAGTGCAGTGTTCTGAATGGTTTCAATCCTTCCTTTGATATCCAAACTTTCCAAACCCTTTTCCAATCCTTTAGGGACTGTTCCAAGTGCACCAACCACAATTGGTATCACTTTCACTTTCATGTTCCATTACTTTTTCAGTTCTCCGGCAAGGTCCAAATATTTGTCAATTTTTTCATTTTCCTTTAGCTTCATCCTGTGATCTGCTGGAACTGCAAAATCCACCAGTTGATGAGTTCTTTTTTTGTTTATCAACACTAGGTCTGGTCTTCTTGCTGGGATAAAGGTGATCCGTTTTTATTTCAAAGTCCCAGAGAATTTTATGCGTTTTGTTCTCGAGATTCTGGTTTATGCATATACCATTTTGTTGTATGGTCAAACTTTAATTTTTTGCATAATTCCCAGTGGATCACCTTCCCAACCCAGTCGTGTCTAGTTTTGTATTCTCGTTGTGCTAGTTTGCTACATTAGCAGAGTATATGGTTTACAGTCTCATCTCTATTACCACAATGTCTACATTTACTATTTTGTTGGGTCTTATCAATTTTCGCTTTTATATAGTTTGTCCTTATGGCATTATTTTGTGCAGCAATTATTAATGATTCTGTTTCTCTTTTGAGGTTTCCTTTTCTTAACCATTTCCAAGTCTTTCCATGTGCAACCTCTCCGATTTGACGTTTGAAGTGTCCATATAATTGTTTTTCTTCCCATTTTTGTTTTCTAGTCTTTGTTGTTTTTCTGTTTGTCCTTCTGTCACTTCTACTATTGTTGGCCGCCATAAGTAATTTGTCTTTTATTATTATTATTATTATTATTATTATTATTATTATTATTATTATTATTAGTAGTAGTAGTAGTAGTAGTATTAATTATTATTATTATTAGTAGTAGTACTATTATGATAATACTATGTAATTATTACTATTATAATAAAACTATTATCATATACTATTATTATTATTAGTATTATTATTATTAATGTTATTATTATTAGTATTGTCATTATTAGTAGTATTATTATCATTAGTAGTAGTATTATTAGTATTATTATTAATTATTAGTATTATTAGTATTAGTATTATTATTAGTAGTATTATTAATTATTAGTATTATTGTTATTAGTATTATTATGATAATATTATGTAATTATGATAATACTATGTAATTATTACTATAGCGATAATACTATTATCATATAATATTATTATTATTACTATTTATTATTATTATACATGATTTTACGTCTATATATGATTTGATAATTACTATTTCATAATAATTATATTAAATCCTTTCAGTGCCTAAAAAATTGGACAATCAAAGAGGTTTCTTTGGGGTTTCAAATTCTTTTAGAAGTGCATTAATTTTACTATTCAACCCATACACACACACACACACACACACATATATATATATATATATATATATATATATATATATATATATATATATAGTAGTAGTAGTAGTAGTAGTATGATAATACTATGTAATTATTACTATTATGATAATACTATTATCATATACTATTATTATTATTACTATTATCATTATTAT
This sequence comes from Doryteuthis pealeii, assembly GCA_023376005.1. Taxonomy (NCBI): domain Eukaryota; kingdom Metazoa; phylum Mollusca; class Cephalopoda; order Myopsida; family Loliginidae; genus Doryteuthis; species Doryteuthis pealeii. The sequence goes on from CM042166.1 coordinate 31,559, forward strand.
TATTAGTAGTATTATTAATTATTATTATTATTAGTAGTAGTAGTAGTATTAATTATTATTATTATTATTAGTAGTAGTAGTAGTATTAATTATTATTATTATTAATTAATTATTATTATTATTATATGTTCGTTTTCATCTCTTTTTTTCTCTTCCGTACTTTCTTTTTTCTTTTTCTTTCTATCCTCACTCCTTTTTTCACTTTGCTTCTTCTTTCTTCTTTCTCTCTCTCTCTCTCTCTCTTCTATTTTCTTCTCTTACTTTCTTTTCTTCCATTTCCTCTCCGCTTCTTTCTTTGCCAAAAATATCCAGCTCACACTCTAAGTTAAATCGAACCTTACCATAATCGATATAAAACAACATTAAGCAATGTTTCTTTAGCATAAAAGATCCTAGTGAAACGCACACACATACACACATACACACACAAACACACACACATTGAGATAGATAGATAGATAGAGAGAGAGAGAGAGAGAGGGGGGGTCGAGGAGGAAAGAGATTTTCTGTTTTTTTTTGTCTCGATTTCAACTAAATTTTCAGGAATTGTTTGGTTTCTTTGAGTAATGACATATCCCATAGCTGGAGGGAGTTCAAATCTTTACCAAGGGTAATAGACCAAAAGTGAACGTAATAGCACTTGATTGCTATGATGTTGCAGTCCAGCTCATTAGCCACTATGTCACACAAGGTCAATTTTTAAGCGTCGTTTAACCGGTCTGAATTCAGATTTTTTCTTCTCCTCGACCAATTCTCATACTAAGTTTAAAGAATTCAGGATACAGTGAATAGATGGATTCATACATTTCCAATGAGTATTACTGCTATGTGAAATGCCAACAGCCTCGACCAGGATTTAAACTCTGTTCACTCTGTCCCTTTCCTAATAATAATAATAATAATAATAATAATAGATAGATAGATAGATAGATACTTAAACCTTGCCGGAGAACTGAGCTAAACTGTGGAACGTGAAGGTGACGATCGTACCAATTGTAATCGGTGCCCTTTGAACGGTTCCCAAACCTCTGGAAAAGAATTTGGGGGAATTGGAAATCAGAGGGAGAATCGATCGGTCATGATCGGCTAGAATACTCAGAAGAATCCTGGACATCCAATGAGACTTGCTGTCACTCAGCCTCCAGTGAACCAGCAGCTACGTCAGGTGTGAAAAACTCGATGATAATAATAATAATAATAATAAAAATAATAATAATATGATAACCATTACACAGCGCCTCTTGGAACCATTATATGTAAATGAATTGATAAAGATTTTACTAAGGGAAAAGATTCAAAATCTGGAAGAAGGAATTGTTATTGGTCAGGAACTAAGGCGAGTATTATTGACAGAATAGGATTTATGTGATGATTTATGGGATATGTAAGTGCCCAGCTGTGCTACTGATACGCTGAGTTGGCGATGGCCGGTATCGAACCTGGAACCTTCTGGTTCTTAGGCGGACACTTTACCGACTGAGCTAAACCGGATGTATAAAATAGATGTACTGCTGATGATTTACTGCAGAAATATATTGAATATTAGAATTAAAAGCATAGTCAGTGGTCAGGAATTGAAGGTAAATATTACTGACAGAACAGAAGTATTATATACATGATTTAAATCGATGGTTCTCAACCTTTTATTATCCATGGCCCCTTTTAACCCCATTCTACTCTGGTGGAACCCCATAGCCATTCTATGTTTAAAAATCCATTGTAATTTTATAGTTAAATATATTTTGCTTGCCTGGGTCCCAAAAATTTTTATATGGTCCTCGGGGGGTCAACATGGACCCTGGTTGAGAACCACTGATTTAAAGCATAGCTAATGATTTACAATACAGATGCAATGAAAATCCGAAAGGGGGATTGTCTGTGGTCAGAAATTATTTCAAACGTTACTAACAATAATGCTTGTCTAAAATATTCTGACAGTGTAAATTAGCCTTCGGGTTTCTGTTACTCACCTTGAACTGAGCTTTTTCCAGCAACAACCAATGATTTTAATGTTACTAGGCCAACAATACAAAACAGTCTACGAGATGGGAAAACATTTGCTGTCCAAGAAGATCCTTGGTGGTCTGCCAGTGACCTGAACCTGTCAACCAACAAGGTTGTATTACAGTAAGCGATGAAAAAGGGTCATAACTTCCAGCACCAACGAATAGTAGATGTACTAACAATTCGGGCTGAGTTTCAATCAAAAACTCAATGTTATCAAAAAGACTTGACGTGAATGGAGATAGAGTATTATTCTGGTGGAGCCATGAGGATATGAATTGTATAAGTTTATTTTGTTATCAACCAGATGTCTAGACTTTTTGAATCAAAGACAAATTTAGAAGTTAATAATAATAATAATAATAATAATAATAATAATAATAATATAAATAATGATATATAATAATATAATAATAATAATAATAATAATAATAATAATAATATGGTGGATTTTGCAGTGTCAGCAGATCACAGGGTGAAGCTAAAGGAAAATGAAAAAATGGACAAATATCTGGATCTTGCCAGAGAACTGAAAAAGTTATGGAACATGAAAGTGAAAGTGATACCAATTGTAGTTGGTGCACTTGGAACAGTCCCAAAAGGATTAGAAAAGGGTTTGGAATGTTTAGAAATCAGAGGAAGGATTGAAACCATTCAGAACACTGCACTGCTGCAATCTGCCAGAATACTCAGAAGAGTCCTGGAGACCTGTGGAGACTTGCTGTCACTCAGACTCCAGTGAAAGATCATCATCTAATGCTGATGTGAAAACTCAAAAGGAGTAAAATAATAATAATAATAATAATAATAATAATAATAATAATAATAATAATAATAATAATCTACCTGGGTTCTATCCTTAGCATCACGGGTTACCACCCACGCCCAACTGGTAGCCCCATTCGGGAGCCTTACCCCTCTGCAGAGGTGCAGTTGGTGCATTATAACACCCCAACCGACTGGGGGATCATATTATTGTACTTACTATATGTGTAGTTTTTCATGGAAGTAGATAAGAGGCATTACTGTTGAAGCGACGTTATATGTAAATTTAATTTGAGAGGAAAAGTTTGTTTTTTAATATACAAACAATTCACTTGCACAGTACAATCTTGTATGTTCGTCTATGTAATATTGGAATCATATGATAAATGAACTTTGACACGTAACATGAAGATTTATTGCAAACATTATATGTCAAGAATTTACTGTCCGCTTTTGCTATTACAATGAAAAACGAACAGTCACTCTGGACTCTGAAATCATCTGACCAGCCGTTTATCATGCTAGAAAACAATTTAGTCCTTTTGAATGGCGGTTATGAAAGATTATTTACATAAGATATATTGGCATACTACCTCGGTGACATGTTTTTACGTTTACAGGGTGTTCGTGATAAATTTGACAGTTTCATAAGGAAAAAGAAAAAAAGTATTTATTAACTACAAAATTTAATGGATTTAAAGGAATTCAACTGGCACAGAAATTACACTACTGTCAACAAGTTTCATTCAAAATAACCGCCATTAGCGTCGATCACGGACTCAAGAGCTTGGAGCGAGCTGATGTTATAGTTTCCCTGGGAATGGTCTCAAAAACAAGCTTAATTCTGTCGATTAACTGGGCTTTTGTAGTACTTGGCACGGCGATTGGTGTCTTTCTCAACAGCGTCACATACATAATAATCCATGGGGGTTAAGATCTGGGGTTCGGAGGCCAAACATTGGGACTAGTGTAGTCGTAAAGATTCGCCGAAAACCATTTTTACTTTTCCCAGATTTGTAGCAGGGTGCCGAATCCTGCTGCTATACATATGGCCTACCATTAGCTACCCTTGTTATTCAAGGCTTGACTACAGTGTTTAGCAACTCTACGTAGGCACCTGAGGGTCCTCCAACACTTTTTCTGCCGATTTCGAGGAATTCTCCTGAACGAACGCAATCAGATCTTCTGTAATGTTGCTTTTCTTCGAGCCACAGCCTCGTAGTCTCTATTGCCGTTATTTTATAATTCCAACTCAACCGTTTTATAGTTTATAATATTTCCCAAATCTCTGCACAATCAGGATTTGATGCAAGGTCAATTTCTTAATCGGAGTATAACAGGTTTGAATTCAGAGTTCTACTTATCCTAGATTGTTTAACTAGCCATGGTTAAAGAGCCCAGTCTGCCCTGCTATTTGCGAAATAACTGGATGGAGAATTGGATTCTTACCTTTCCCAGGGATATTTAGCGCCATGTAAAATGCAAACAGCTTCGTCCAAGAATTGAACTCGGTCGACGAGTTCATTTCCTATGACTTTAACCACGCGCCTCCCAACGTTTTATAGTTTATAGGCAACCTATCAATTATGAAACATAAGGAAAAGTTTGAATTGAAACTTATAAAACTCCGCTTAAAAATCAACATTGTCGGATTCTGATTGTGCATTTGCTTGTTTGGCAAATTCGTATAACCCCCTTTGCAGTTGGGCATCATTTGCAATTAAAAATGACAACTGAATATTTGGTTCACATATTTTTGTACATGGAAAGCATTTGAAAGATGATTTTATCTTTTTAAGAATCAGAAAAGTAAAATATTCAGTTGAGACAGAAATGCAAAACATACAAAGGAAATAAAGACAAACGATCAAATTGTTTTAAAAATAACAACAAGAAAAAATTAATAAATTTTGAGACAGATGTCAAAGTTTAAAGTTAAAAAGAAAAACATTATTTTGATGCATGTCTGGTAAATGGATTCCAGAAAAGTTTGTTCTGTAATCCAGACTCTCAAAAAAAAATTATACAGACGGAGGGGTTGGATATATATATATATATATATATATATATATATATATATATCCAAATGTATACAGAGTGGTTGGGTATATATATAGTCACACACACACACACACGCGCACACACACACACACAAACATTATATATATATATATATATATATATATATACATACATACATACATATCTAATGAGTCAGATGAACCTACTAAAAGTTTCGCTTAATGCTCTTCAGGGCTAAGATCTGACTAAAGAGACTGGAAGCAAACGCATTAAATATAGTACTTACCACCGCGATTCAAATAAATCTTTTAAATTAGCATAAACTAAACAAGTTTGGTATATTATATACATATATATATATATATATCCATGAGTCTAAAGGATAGAATCCTTGTGGTTGAGCATTCCATGACATGCAAAACACAACTTTGATCTATAGACGGGTGATCGGAGAGGCCCCCCTCTGATCACTCGGTTGGTCACATATGACCTATATGATTGTCCAGACCATATTGCTCTTATACCGCTTTTTATCATATAAAAGGTGATCATGAATCAGTAGTAGCGTTAGGTATCACGGTAAACTACGATTCTGAAGCTATCGACAGCGTGAAGTACTACTTTATTGCTATTACTTCCAGGTGTACTTTGTGGGTTAAATAAAAAGTGAGTTTAATTTTTTTAATTTGAACACCAAACAAAAATGAATTAAATGAAAAATTCTTCGGCTTAAAATAAAAGGGTTGAAAACAACTATAAAGACATAAATATCAAAACATATTAGAGCACATAATTCATCAAATTATATATATATATATATATATATATATATATATATATTAATATTATATATATATATATATCTCTCTCTCTCTCTCTCTCTCTATATATATATATATATATATATATATATAAGGTTTTATTAATTGCTTGAGCATTGTGTATATATTGGTTGAGTTGATTTTGAAGGATATCACAATGCAGGTATAAAGAAAAAAAAATACGGTAACAATGATTGTGTGTAACCTGTATTTATCTTGAATTTTATAATCCCTTTTTCAAAAGATACTGGAATGAAGTATCTAGTTATGGCATTTCTATTTAAAATATTAAAATTTTAAATAGAAATGCCATAAAACTACTCAGTTTCACTCTGAAAAAGGGATTTTATCTCGAAAATTCCAAGAATAAAAGCAGAAACACACAACACATATGTTACCGTATTTTTTTCTTTAACCTCATTGTGATAGCCTTTATCAACCTGCAAACCATATATATATATATATATATATATATATATATATATAATATATATATATATAGAGAGAGAGAGAGAGAGAGAGATAAAGGTATAGTTCCTGTATGTTTGCTCATAAACACCTCTGACGTTTTGGAGATAGACAATACAACCATGAAACTACAATGAAACTGAACTTGGATGAGTATATTTCATTTTGATCAAAGGAGGTTCGGACTACTCCAACTGATTCCCAGAGCAGTTTTGGATTCCTCGAGCAAAAATGCTTTTATACACCAATTTTTTTGGAGCAGGGAAGCTCTATAACTCATTTTACAGACAAAAATATATTACAAAAAAGTCGTCATTTTCGCGGCCCTCTCAAATTTGCAAAGTTAAAAATTGACATAACTCCGCCAATTTTTGGAAGTGGAAACTCAAATTTTGGTGATTGTCTAACTTTAACATAATCCACACCTGCACAAAATTTCAGAAAAATTGAAGGGTGGGTGGGTGACAATTTTACTTTTTTCTGGATGATTTGACATGGAATCACCCATATATATATATTCATGATTCGGACGGTGAAAAAAGATAATGAAATTTGTATATAAAGAAATATTACGAAATGGTACCTAGAAAAATACGAAAAAGAAAAGAAAAAAAATCATCCGTACAATTTGGAAAAAGACCCCCACCCCCCCAAAAAACTGTACTGACCAAAAGAAAGAGCACTGAAAGAGTAGATAGAGTTGTATGTAAAAAAGTGCTCAATACCCCATGTAGAACAAAAAGTAGAAGGAATTAAATAAATCAGATCCTAAATGCTTAGGTTTCACCTTTCTGAATAATTCTGACCTTTTATATATATATATATATATATATATATATATATATATATATATATATATATATATATATAAACCGGGTGACTGAACGGAGAATACAAGATATCGAGTTAGTTACAACTTCGACCGTCGATAGAATAACCGAATAAGTTGGGTTTACAAAGAATATAAGAGAGCTCAATAGCACCGCGTGACCGTAAAATGCCTTTTGTTTACTTCTGCTTTTGTTCTTAATTAATATACATAATTCATCACAGATAATCCTGATGATCTGTTCAATTTGAAACTCGAGTAGGCTATCTGAATATACCATTTTACTATATATATATATATATATATATATATATATATATATAATATATGTGTGTTAAACTGTACAGACAATTCTTGTCGGACGAGTTTTTGTTCGATCCTTTCTAATTCTCGGGCCATCTTTTTGGTGTCAGGGTGGAACTGTTGTAACAGTCCACCAAAGGTTTCATTACCTCCCCTACCAATTGTTATTACCTCCCACTTCCAATTCCTACGCTACTACTCGTTCTACTTTAAAACAAGACGCAGAACATGCCATTAGTTTCCTACCTGATGATGGCAAACTGTATTGCCAAAAGCGCTCGTAATGAAACCTTTGGTGGACTGTTACAACAGTTCCACCCTGACACCAAAAAGATGGCCCGAAATTAGAAAGGATCGAACAAAAACTCGTCCGGACAAGAATTGTATATATATTATATATAGATAAAAAGTGACTTACCAGTGAATATGGGCACGATGGTTGGGAGGTGCAAAAATTCAGGGGTAAGTTAGCGATATAACAAATACAAAGTGCTCAATACGAAATAGAGCAAATTTATTATGAAATGGGTACAAAAGATAACCTACACGAGTTTCACCATAAGGATTTTCAGGGTTAAATCCACTGAATTAATCGAGGTACTGATTAATTGCAGTCGATCATACGTGTGTTCATTGTATTAGAGAGTTCGTTACTCTCTAATACAATGAACACACACTGGTGGTCAACTGCAATTAATCAGTACCTCGATTAATTCAGTGGATTTAACCCTGAAGATCCTTATGGTGAAACTCGAGTAGGTTATCTCTTGTACCCATTTTATAATATATATATATATATATATATATATATATATATATATAGCAGAAAAATAGAAGTGGAATAATAAGACATCTCATATTTATGAATGCCTTTTTGTCTGTTCTTTGTCAAGCCACCCGACTATACAACACTCTGTTGGAGAATCATTAGAAAGTAAACAGAATGAATGAGATATTTGTGTCAGCAGACAAACTGAAACTCAATTTGGATAGAGAGTAAATCAATATTCTCTACTGACAAGAGAAGCCATGCAGGACAATCTGCTCTAACTTTTCATTCCTATCACAGAGATACAAGCGAAAACGCCAGATTCCTAAAGACTATTTCCAGTCGCTGTCTTTATGTACTCTGCCAATTTAGAAACAAAGTTTCACTTAATAGGAATAAAATTTGGTGTTACCCAAGACCCATGCTAAAGTTGTCACGGAATACTTTTTTTTTTTTACTAAGAATATGATTCCTAACCAACAATACATCAAGAAAGTGTTGAAGTAAAAAAAGAAAGAAAGAAAAAAAAACGGTTGAATCCGCGATTAGTATTGTTCGAGTACAACAATAGTTTGTAAACTGTAAATCATATTACTATTATGAAGAAATATTGCATAGGGCCAAGTCCGAGTTGTAGTAGTAGTCGTTTAGTAGTAGTAGGCGTCATCAGTTCAGAAACAACATACTCAAGTCGTATAGTCACAAGAGGCTGTTTCTTTACTTCTAGGCTCGTGGGTTCTTTTCAGAGAGAGAGAAGAGAGAGACAAAGAGAGGGGCGATAGAGTATGGTCAAATTACTCTATTGTAAATCATCTTTGGTACTACTAACCGAAACCCATACGGAGAACTGGGAGGCCACGTCTGGCTCCCACCAAAGCCTAACCGAAAAAAGGCCGATATTTCTCTTCTTCTGTTTCTCGTCCTGGGTGGAAGGGTCACCAAACTTCCGCTTCCGGTCAAAACCCAGATCACCCGTTTTTATTTTAAAATCTCATTTCGGGGTCATTCGTCGATCAAGTTGAGTTCCAAACTTTAACCTCTCTTTGTTCTTATTTCTTTTTTCCTCTGTCTCCGGAAATCCGAATACCGTTTTATTTTTAATCCCGAATTCCCAGGAGACCCTAAATAAAAGTTTGAAAAGATCCGTCTAAATCTGAAAAAATAAAGAAGGAAATGTAGATAAACCGACACAAACAATTGATTAAATCATCTTAATTAAAATACTGAGAAAATCTTTTAATAAATACGAAATATTAATTGAATCAATTGTTTGTGTTGCTTTATCTGCCTTTTCATTATATTTCACACATATTAATAGTATGTAATTACCAAGCACCTCCATACGAACGGAATGTAGCACAAGGTCAATTTTTTGCAGAGGTGGAGTGAGACACTTTCCAAGAGCTTCCCATTTTATCTCACAGATCAGATTACCCAAACTGTGCTACTCATACGCTGAGTTGGCGGGGACCGGTATTGAAGTCAGAACCTTGCGAATCCAATGTTGGGTACTCTACGACTGAGTTAACTCCTTCGGTGACACTAATGCCAAATTGTATGTAACCATGCCCTTGTCATAGACAATTGATGAAGTCAAGAAAGATCTGCATTATAAGCAACGGGGTTTTCGCTGATAGAAACAATTGAAAGACATTTTTCAAGTTCCATTAAAGTTGTAGTAATTCGATATTAGTAAATAGAATAACATTTTAGATCTCAATAAACACATCGAGCGATAGGTACTGCTATCTAATGGCGGGTAATATGAAACCTAAAACGTGTATATTTAAATTTAGTCAGATACTATATAACCCGGCAAGACAGGGAAAGCTAGTAGCGTATATAAAGAACTAGCTTAAAAGCCACCCTATCGAGCAGCAATTAAGCTAGCTCCCATGGAGGGCTCTTGGTTGGACCTCCGGACCATCGATAACACTTCATGCAGTGAGTACAGGTTACATTTTAATTAAACTTGGACAATATTTTTTCAAATCTATTACTAATGGAGATTCGGTCTCAATTTGTCTGTAAACGAAACTACGTCACTGTTTACGTCACTTTACCCAAAATCGCCAATACATACGCCCTTTCCCAGCCGGCATCCACACGCACATCAATAGTCTCATAAGACAGACAGATACCAAAATAAGTGAGACAGTAAGTTCAAATGTGATTGTTTAATTTTAAATATATCGCTTTATTTCTTGACCGCCCTGTCGTCTGGGGCGTTAGAATACACCGACTGCACCTCTGCATAGGGGTAAAACTCCCCCAATGGGGCCACTTGTTGGGTGGGGGTGGCGACCCGTGATGCTTAAGGATAGAACCCAGGTGGATGAGCAGTCCACGACTTGCAATACTCCACTTTGGCCCTTTCATGGGCTAGACGGCGGTTGGAGAGACCCTCCGATGAATCGGCTGGTCAAGTCAGGCCCTAGTACCTATATGATTGTCCAACCCTATTGCTCTTATGGCAAGCCCCAACCCTTTTAATATATGGGTGCTAGAAGGTGGTGTCTGAGGGTCTACATGTCCTGGGAATGACGTTAAACTCTATCTGATGGTGAGGTTCCAGTTCTGGAGGTCTGGGGAATGTGGAGCCCCCCTTCATAACCATTGCTCCCAGGTCCACTCTGACCCGGAGTGGTAGTACCTGTTAGGGTCCCATCTATGGGTTAAATAGAAAACATGAGTTTATAAACAAAATTTGATTATCTATTAAGAATAAATCTATTTCAAAAACTTTGTCGGCATTAAATGACCCACCGAGGTTGATGTGCCGTAAAACAAAACACACTAAACCAAACCTTATCTCTTGATCTTTGGGTTTTTTCTTCTTCTTCTAAGATTGAGTAATGATTTACTTTGTTTTCTCATTTGCACCTCTTTTGAGATATGAAAGAATTCTCTATTATTGAATTCTGTAAACATTACTAATTAAATAAGTTTTTTTAAATTTTTTTTTTTATCTCTGACAGGTTTTATCATATTTTTTGTTGTTCTTTCAGTTATCTCCCTTTCCATTCTAATAATACATTGTCTCACAACACTGTGTGGTAACAACTTACTACGCAGACTGATTCTACTGGTAATGCTTGAGACTATTGTATGGCCACCACAACTGGTAGTAGGTATTTATCCAACCCGTTTGCCTCAGGTAGGATGTGATACGGAGGTATCAGGTATCCAGCAGGATCAAACTTGCTATTCACTCGTAATGGATCAGCGAGGCTAGCTTGCTGACCACTACCCAACGATGGGATGCCTAGGTAGCGTGAGTATAGCAGTATCAGAAGGATAGCTAAACAATATAGGGTGGACGGTAGATTTTACTTGATAAATAAGAATAAAAGACAAGGATATCTTGATGGGGATGAAAGGGTAATTTTCTAGTGTCCATGATATAATGGAATGACCCATCTCCCCCGTAAACCACTATTTAATAACACACATATTACTCTGTGCAGAATTCACCTGAAGTACTTAGACGACGAACGGAGACCTTACTATATATCAGTCCACAATAAACTTAAATTGTTGGTGCTAGTTGTTAGGTTCACCTAACTAAAATAGACTTAAACAAAAAATAGAGTTGCTCCCCTTTAGTTTGTCAAAGCCGGAAGTGGGTTTTCTGCTATCTTACTTGTGGATGGCATTTGTTTATGTTTTGAACGCAGCGTTAGAGTACTGGTTATGTCGATTGAGAGTAGAAGCAGTTTTCTACTCTGTGTTAAATAAAACCATGTTAATTTTACAACAATCTAGTCTTGCATTATCATTTCAATCCTCCATATTTTATCTGTATGTTAAAAACATTACTAGTATAGTCAGGGATCATTAGAAAAGGATATATTTTTCAAGCTACGTGAATAAAGATATGACCAAAAATTATAAGACAAGCAAGAATTTTTTTAAAGTTTATTTTCTAATTTTTCTCAACTAGTGACGAAAAAGTTATATGAAGGAATATTGTTTTCAGAAAGTCTTTAAAAAGTTATCAAATCCTTTGATTAGCCACAAAAGAAGGGCGTAAAATCTACTGGTGAAGTGGCATATCCAGTTGTTTGAATTTTTATACCTGGTCATGGTTAACAGAATGAAAACAGTCTACCCCGGTGGATTGAATAAAGGGTTTGGTTCGAAGTTCCATGAAAGCTCCCAATTACGACATGAAGGCTCCTAGTTGGACAAAAAAGTTACCAATTTCGAAGAGAAGGTTCCCAAGTTCGGGAATGTGTCCGGGTTCGACAAAAGATATGAAAAAGAGGACACTTTGGCCGAAACGTTGTATATATAACAATAACGATGAGTGTAACGTAATTAGATACGTGATGCGGGTGGCCGCTTCAGTGGAGCGAGCGAAAATAATAAAATCCTCATTACTATCTGCGCAATAAAACTGTGGTATGTGGATTCAAAAGTCTAAATTGTACAAATGAGTTCTTAAAATCCCAGACTTGTCGCCATGAGTTCCTTTGATCTGACTAACGAAACGGTTGGGGTGATCTCTGAATGACACGTGACCGGAGGTTCTGAAACTTGATAGAATTTATTGGAAACTCGTGGAAATTTAAAGAATATTCCACAAAGTTCTTTTTCTGGAAGATTCCACAACGGTCTGTTCTAGAGAAGATTCCAGAACATTTTTCTTTTTAGAGAATTCTTAGCAAAATCATATATAAGGGCCTGGGCTGAATTGACTGGGTGAGTTGAGGCCGCGGGTTTGGACGAAGTCGATCGAGCAACGAACAGGCGGGAGGGGTCTGATGTTGCTGATTTGTGGAACGTCGGACTTAGTATTTTTTAATTTATCGACTGGACGAAATTAATTATACCGGGAGAAGTTAATGAAGCCGAACTTAAATTACCATATACTAAGACCTCCTCTCTCAAAATAAATAAGCTGAATAAATACATAATTTGAAAAACGAAGAAGATTTTGTAATATTATTTTCCACCACGAAAAAATTTACTACGAGAGAATCCATGAATGAATAAAACGAATTTATGAATGAATCCGACACTAAGACGAAAATGATACGCAAAGTTAATCTGTTAAGATAAGGCAAATTGACTATAACGAAAGGCACGCGCTGTCACTAACCCGATCTCCCCTGCCCACGGAAAAGAGGAAAATTCTTTCTTTTTGGGTAAAGGCTGGCTTTGACTGAAGACGACTCCTAGAGTCGTATTGTAAATAAACCCAAAGTTGTGTGTTGCGCCCGTACGAAGAAACAAACCAGTACATCGCCTCTCATACCGTATATAAGTTTCATAGTACACCCACAGTGTGCACTTGTAGAGCACCACACCCACTACATTACAGAGTACAACAATCCGAAAAAAATCCAAATAATGCATATCCATCTGGTGAGCGGAAACTAACGTTGTATTAAATCAAAATAATACCCATAGAGTCTCATCTCAAAAAATTTAGACAAAGGAAATCTTTTGTTTTCAT
>CM042166.1:50000-77926 GCA_023376005.1 Doryteuthis pealeii
CATAGGCACATATACGTAGGCACACACATACACACACCCAAAAAGTATAAATTTAAGTAGAAAAACATAGAATGTCTTCAGAACAAAAAAAAAAATTACAAACACACACACCTGATATATCAAATGAACATCTGATGAACTTTATCAAGACAACCCAAATAAAAAAGTAATAAAACAGTTATAAAAATTCAGCTAATGAATTTATTAGCAAACCACCCAAAAAAACAAAAACACCTGTTTAAAAGACTAATGTTAAAAATGAAATTCCTTTCCACTCCCACAAAAACAGGAAGAGAAGGTGAAATACTCATGTGTATATATATATATATACACATGCATGTAAAAATTCATTTTCATATTATCAATCAAAGCCTGAAGAAGATACCAGAAGATCTGAAACACGTGTTGCATATGTAAAACAAAAAGAATTAAACATTTTTTCTGAGAACAAAATACATTTTGCGGACCTTCTTTTTATATATATATATATATTATATATATATATATATGTGTGTGTGTGTGTGTGTGTGTGTTGTGTATGTGTGTGTGCGTGGAGAGAAAGTTGTATTCCACACACACACACACACACACACACATATATATATATATATATATATGTGTCTGTGTGTGTGTCTGAGGGGAGAGAGAGAGAGAGAGAGAGAGAGCGTATATATATATATATATATATATATATATGTGTGTGTGTGTGTGTGTGTGTGTGTGTGTGTGTGTGAATGTAAAATAATCCAAATGACTGGTACGTAAGGGATGGTTTTATTTGGGATCATTGAATCCTTCCTGTACAACCATATTGTATGCTCTTGTAGGTGAAAACATACATATTCATACAAAGATTGTTATCAATCCCAAAGAGAGCTCAATGTATAATAAATAATAATTAAATTATGTACAGAGCAATATCTAACTTTCAAAGAAAGAAAAAATAAACCAACCGTCATTATATTATAATAATTTATTTCGACCAGAAACTTAAAATGAGTCTAGCCTCTTGAGATAAATTTAAAAAAATACAGGGAATCTCAATAGAAATATCATTCACCACAATTAAATCTTCTCACACGCCCATATATATATATATATATATATATATATATATATATATATATATATATATATATTTCTCTATTTATATTTTATTATTTTTTATATAATTTTTTGTTTTATTCTTCTCTATACTTGTTATGATTCATTCAATAGTTTAATTCATAGTTTAATTTTGTCTGACTACCACCCTCCCAAGAAGCCAGAACTCGAAAAGTATCCTTTCTTCTCATTTGACTTCCTCTCACCATGGTGACAGACTTACAATGTAAATTTGTTTTTTTTTTATTATTATTCATTTATTTATTTTTTTTTGAGAAGTAAAATTTTTCAGTTATGCAATTCAAATAACCTGATCTTCAATCTGATGAGACTGGATTTTGGGGAGCTATATTAAATCAACTTAGATTTATATAGGCCCCAATTTTGGTCGAAATAAATTTATTATGGAATTACGGTGTTGATTTTTTTTCCTTCCTTTCTAAGATATATATATATATATATATATATATATATATATATATATATATATATATATATAATCCAAAGATTGAGTGAAGAAATATTCCTTACGACGGAGTAGTTTTTCAATTGTCGTAATTTACAGAGTTCAATGTGTGCTCTTATTGTCACAGATCAAAATTATATGAGGAAAACCACCCAAAAATTTAGGCTGGAAACATAATAGACTATTTCAGGGAACCTAGATCAGTGGTTCCCAACCATTTTACTACCATGCCCCCTTTTTTATCACAAATTTCTTCATGTCTACCACCCATTAATTGTTTAATATGATATAACAATATCAGTTTTAAAGAAGTATAACATAAAAAATGTATCTTTCAAATAAAACTAAAGGGTTTAACTTCAAATTTAATCAAATAAAATCCATTTCATTATATGTATAATTGCGGCAACAGATGAAGAACAGCAAAATTAAGCAAGTCAGAAACCACGCATATAGCTGGTGCCAGATGCACGATAACACTAATGGGTGAACACTGGACTAGATTGCACAAGCTGTTGTGCTCAGCTAGGTTGTAATTACAATTTTACCCTATAAATTTATAATTTTTACCCATATAGGGTAAAATAAATAAAATGTTGACATTACTCTATTTTTCATATTGCGCTTCCCTATTATTATTAAATTGCCCCCCCCCCCCACACATTGGGGCGTAGACCCCACGTTGGGAATCACTGACCTAGAGGAATTATGTAGATGTTCCTATCATCAGATGCAAATTCTTAATTAACAGTGAATCCTAACCTTAAACTATGACAGACCTCAGACGATTAGCTGGTTAAGAATTTAATTTATAACCGACTGTTAAATTGCTTTCAGGAGTAGCCAGACGATATTTTCAGTTGCAGATAGATATACACTAACATATCCACGTAAATACATTGTATATTTAGATGAAAAATGTACACATGCAATAAAACAAATATAAAACAAATAAAAAATCTAAAAAATCTAAAAGCTACAAATAAGCAAAACTTAGGGTCTCTGTGGGAGAATAGGGAAGTTGTAAACGCATACTAGATCTAAATTAAGATAAAAACTGACCCCACAAAGCAGGAGGGGCATCACAATCTAACTAGGTCAAGATTAACGAGTACAACTCAGTGGGTGTTACAGCTAAGGAATTTTGATAAAAAAATTAACACTAGACCATAGCAGATAGATATAAGCACCGCTACTACTAAAGGAAAAAGTCGGAATGACATAAAGAAAAAAGATTCCACCAACCAAAAGGACGTTTGAAAGAAAGAATACACAAATATCGCCCCTGGAGGCGGGGAGAAATGTATAAATGTAAGCTGAATTTGCCAGTCTGAATGAAATAAAAACGTGGTCTGACGAAGCTCGGTGGGCCTCAGATACCCACTAGGAAAATGGTCCATAATTATTATACCCCTGGTATTTAAGTCCTTTTTATTCACGAATATATATATATATATATATATATATATATATATATATATAGAGAGAGAGAGAGAGAGAGAGAGAGAGAGAGAGAAGAGAGAGAGAGAGAGATAGATATATTGGTAATTTTTCCGAGATGAAATAAAGGAAAATAAAGTGCTCAATTACAAATATAAGAGATTTATTTATTAAATATAACTGTTTATACAGAGGTTTTAGTGAGCATCTACCCGGTTTGTTTACAAACAGAATAGAGGCATGAAATAAGCATCCTGAAGAAGGCAAAAGCCAGAAAATTTAGGTAGATGCTCACTAAAACATCTGTATAAAGAGTTATATATATATATATATATATATATATATATATATATATATATATATATATATAGGATGAACATTTCTTCTTAGGCTCAAAAATAATATAATATCTGCTTTCGAGGAATTTTTTTTACTAAATAAATCACATTTGATCATATTCCATGAGTGTATCTTGGTCAGCCTATGAACTTTTCAGCCGATCTCCTCTTCCCAACTAAAGCTTAAAGCAAAACTCTCTTATTAAACTGGTATGAGCTCTCTCTGGTGATCTTCACATATTTACCATTGTATGTATTTATTTGTTAAATTCTCATTGGTGCTGATGACGACTGATGATGAGTCGGTTGGATTTTGATCCTGGCTGGAGGTAGCTTTTTAATTCTATCCACCCTGAGTAGACGTGATACGTCGAAACACGTTGTCTGTGGGTGGCTAATATATGCTCCCTTTTTATTAAAATACATACGAGCTGAACTCATAGAAATTGCAGTATATACAAATATTAGAATTGGAATTTCTCTGAGTTCAGCTCGTGTGTATTTTATTAAGATTTTTTTTTCCATTTTATACTCAAATAGTAAATCTATTTCCTTGCATTTTTCCCGATCAACCAAATCTCAACGTTGTCATAAAAAGAGCAAAATACATAAAGATTATGAACGGGGGAAAATGTATGAAACGTAAAGCATTTCAAGTGATTTATATTTTTCTGTTTTTCATCTGATTTTGTTGAAATAGAATTTTTACAGTTGGGCTGGATGCCATAAAATCCGTAGCTGTAAGGTTTCAGGTTTTTTAAAGAAACTTTTATTTTTAAGCTTTGCTCCTCACCAAGGAATCCATATTTCATTCAGCTCTCTTGAATTCCCTTTCCTGTCGCCAAGAGATGCCGTCTTTTGAGGATGCCATCTTTTTATCCTCAAAAGACGTCTTCTTCTTTTCAGATTTTATAAAAAGCAGCAACGGGTAGGATGTGTCACAAGGTCACCAGAATGGGGCACCCATGGAGGATCAAACAAGCTTTTGAGTAATAATGGATCTGCGAGACTAGTTTGCTATCCATTATATCACTATGGGGCGCTTTTCTTACGCAACCCGTTCGCCATGGATTCGATGTGGCACAAAGTCGCAAGAATGGAGCATCCAGAGAGGATCAAATTCCCTTCTCAGTTGTAATGGATCTGCGAGACTAACTTGTTATGCATTACGTCACTACGGGACGCCGTTTTTACCCAATCCGTTCACCGTGTGTAGGATGTGACACAAGGTCACAAGAATGGGGCATTCAGAGAGGATCAAATTCCCTTCTCAGTAGTAATGGATCTGCGAGACTAGCTTGCTATCCATTACATCACTATAGAACACTGTTTTACCCAACCCTTTTGCCAAGGGTAGGATCAGACACAAGTTCGTAAGATTCAGAGTTTTCCTTTTCCTAGACTGGTCACCTAGCCAAGTTTAAAGATCCCAGTCTGTCTTACTATTTACCCATAGATGGATGGAGAGTAGTTCGATGCATAGCTTTCCCAAGGGTATTAACGTTATGTGAAATGCAAACAGCTTCGTCCAGGATTTGAATTCGGGTCGACAGGTCCATTTCCTTCGACTCTAACCATTTAACCACAGACCTCCAGAAATATCAAATATAGTATGTTTTTAAGTCGTTTTCATTGAGTGCTCCATACACTTTGGCCCTGAACCAAACTAACCTAAACTTAGTAAATGATGTCTTTTAACTGTCAAAAATTTGTTTAAGAAAAACTGAGTTAGAAAAAAATGAATACCATTAAGAATGAACAAAACAAAACGTCTTCAGCATAAAATAACCCAATAAGGATTGACATGCCGTAAAATCCAACCAACAAAAAAAAAACACAGGGAGAACAATATCACTGTTTAATATAGAAAGTTTTCAAGTTGTTTTATTTGTGGGTTCCATACTTTTTTGTGTACGAAACTAACCTATGATTTGTAAATGATGTCTTTTCGTTTTAAAGAAAGTTTAAGAAAAATTAATTTTGAAAAATATTCAATGCTATCAAGAATTAAAAAAGCAAAACGTCTTCAGTATGAAATAACCCATCATGGTTTGATATGCCGTAAAACCCAACTAACGAAAAATAGAGGGAAAACAATAGCACTGTTGAATATAGAAAGTCTTTAAGTTGCCTTTAGTGTGTGCTCCATAATTTTTGGCCTTGAACCAAGCTAAACTAAAATTAGCAAAGTGTGTTTTTCATTTAAAAAAAACGTGTTTAAGAAAAATTGAGTTTGAAAAAGAATCAATAACATCAAGAATGAATAGAATAAAACGTATTCATCATAAAATAACCCAACAAGGGTTGACATGCCGTAAAAACCCAACCAATAAAACAACCACCCAACAACAAATACATGGAGAATAACACTGTTTAATATATATATACCAACCCCTCCGCACGAGCAGAATGCGACCCAAAGTCAATTTCTTAAGCGGAGTTTAACAGGTTTGAATTCAGAGTTTTCCTTCTCCTAGACTGGTTGCCTAACCATGGTTAAAGAGCCCAGTCTGCCCTACTATTTACCCATAGCTGGAGGGAGAGTAGGATTCCTACCTTTCCAAATGGTATTAGCGCTAAGTGAAATGCAATTACCGCGTCCAGGATTTGAACTCGGGGCGACGAGTCCATTTCCCAAGATTTTAACCATTACACCACGCGCTTCACTGTTTAATATAGAAAGTTTTCAAGATGTCTTTATTGTGTGCTCCATACTTTTTGACCCTGTACCAGACTAACCTAAACTTAATAAATGATGTCTTTTCATCATAACAAACTGCTGTTGGTTGTTCTCTCCTGATTAAATCCAGTCCAATTGATATTTTCTCTCCTTCTTTTCTGTTATCTTTTTTTCTTTTCTCTCTTTACACGGCAATCTCAAATAAGCACAATTAAACGGAACACTCCTCTTGTTGTTCTTCTTCTCTCAACAAATAAAACTCGACCAACAAGAACCAGAAACCCTTGTTTACATTAGGTGTCCAATCAGTTTATCGAGAGATCTGCTGCTCCAGACTGGAATCTGATCAAGTATTATGGGAGCCCAGAGTAAACAGAATGAAACTCATTTGATCTAACGGACTTCGGCAAGTCCAGGCAATCAAACAGTCCACTAACAATGATGGACAAAATCACGGATAACAAGAGGCAATGAATATGCCATTATTTCTGTGGAAAGGTCGGACAAAACAGAATATGTTTACAACACTATTAGTGGGAAGTGAAAGGCAAATGGCCTCGTACAGGATTTCAGCTCAGGTAAATGATTTTAGTTCGGCACAAAGTATTTCATTTAGAATTTCTTGAACCTGTCCAGAGAACTGAAAAAAAAGAGTAAAACATGAAGTTAAAGCTCGTGCCATTATTATTATTATTATTATTATTATTATTATTATTATTATTATTTACTCCTTTTGAGTTTTCACATCAGCATTAGCTGATGGTTTTCACTGGAGTCTGAGTGAGAGCAAGTCTCCTCAGGTCTCCAGGGCTCTTCTGAGTATTCTGGCAGATTGCAGCAGTGCAGTGTTCTGAATGGTTTCAATCCTTCCTCTGATTCCCAAACGTTCCAAACCCATTTCCAATCCCTTTGGGACTGTTCCAAGTGCACCAACTACAATTGGTATCACTTTGACTTTCATATTCCATAACTTTTTCAGTTCTCTGGCAAGGTCCAGATATTTGTCCATTTTTTCATTTTCCTTCAGCTTCACCCTGCGATCTGCTGGCACTGAAAAATCCACCAGTTGACAAGTTCTTTCTTTTTTGTTTATCAACACTAGGTCTGGTCTTCTTCTGGGATAAGGTGATCCGTTTTTATTTCAAAGTCCCAGAGAATTTTATGTGTTTCATTCTCAAGAACAGATTCTGGTTTATGCATATACCATTTTGTTGTGTGATCAAAATTAAATTTGTTGAATAATTCCCAGTGGATCACCTTCCCAACACAGTCGGGTCTAGTTTTGTATTCTCGTTGTGCTAGTTTGCTACATTCGCAGAGTATAGGGTTTACAGTCTCATCTCTATTACAGCAAAATAGTAAATGTTTTACTATTTTGTTGGGTCTTATCAATTTTCGCTTTGATGTAGTTTGTCCTTTATTTTGTAAAGCAATTATTATTATTATTATTATTATTATTATTATTTCACTCTATGAGAGTTTTTCACGCCAACCGTAGCTGGTGGTTCCCATGAGGCTGAGACAGCATGTCTCCTCAGATCTCCAGGTCTATTCTAGCCGATCTTAACAATACTATGATTCAGATGGTCTCGTTTATTATGGAGATTTTCACATCAGCGTTAGCTCATGGCATTTCACCAGAGTCTGGGTAACAGGTCTCCTCAGATCTCCAGGACCCTACTGAGTATTCTAGCCGATTGCAGAAATGCGGTTATCTTGATGGTCTCAATTCTTCCTCTGATTTCCAGTTCCTCCATCTTTTTTCCAAGCATTTTGGGACCGTTCCAAATGCACCAACTACAATTGGTATCACTTTGACCCTACCTGCCTGGAAGTCAATGTAATCAGCATCCCGCTAATTTGGTAAGATATTAAATCAGTCATATCATAAACTTCCACAGATATCATTAATTCAGAAGTATACTGACTTTTAAAAAAATATTATCAAATCAGTAATATTCTACCCTTTCCCATAATATTATCAAATCAATAATATCCTAACCTTCCACATATATTATCAAATCGGTAAAATCTTAAGTCTTCCAAGAATAATATGAGATCATTAATATCTTTGCATTTCCCAGAACATCTAAGCAATACCTAACTGCTCGGTAGTGCATCAAATTAGCATCAACCTGGCACAATATCAAATCAGTAATAACATAAACTTTCACAGATATCATCAAATCAGTAATATTCCAAATTTTTCCAAAATATCAAATCAGTAATATTCTATCTACTCTTTCTCAAAACATTATCAAATCAATAATATCCTAACCTTCGACAAATATGATCAAATCAGTAAAATCTTAGGTCTCCCAAGAATATTATCAGATCGTTAATATATTTACATTTTCCCGAACATCGATATTACAGCAATGCCTACCTTTCCGGAAATCTATGACATCAGTATTATGCTAACTTGGTCAAACACATTAATAAATAAGAATACGTAAGGAACAGAAAAAAACGCATCATGCTAATCAAGTAATAATGATTAGTATTATTCTAAACTTCCACAGGTATCATCAAATCAGGAATATTCTGACTTCTTCTAAAATATTATCAAACAAGTAATATTCTACGCTTTGTTAAAACATTATTAAATCAGTAATATTCTACCCTTTCTCAAAACATCAAATCAATAATATCCTAACCTTCGACAAATATGATCAAATCAGTAAAATCTTAAGTCTTCCAAGAATAATATCAGATCATTAATATCTTTGCATTTCCCAGAATATAATCATCTCAACAATATCTTCTATGATATCAGCATCATGTTAACCTGTCCTAAGACATAATTAAATCAGAATACGTAATGAACAGAAAAAGAAAAAAATCGAAAAGATTCTTGAAATATTTTGGAAAAAAATATTTTAGCATGAGAGGAAATCTTGTTCATTTCTCAGGGAAGTTAATGAATGTTTTATTTTAATTTTATTTTTGTCTTAAAAACAAAACAGCAGATAATGAAATAAGAGAAACAATCAGGCTCTTTGCAGCAAAAGAGAAAAAAAGAACGTTTGGTATTTGGATTCTGGCGTTAAGGGCATTTCTAAGGTATTGCACTTTATCAGAGTTCATTCAATGTTTTTATAATATAATGTGTATTAACCAATTGATGTTGGTAATTCTCTTAGGATACACTTATATAGCTTTATTAATAAGAAAGCGCATGTTGCATAACGGTTATCGTCGTATGAAATGGGCTTACTGCATTTGTACTGATTACATTTCTTACAAGAAAGTAAGAAATGTAATCAGTACAAATGCAGTTAGCCCATTTCATATGATTATAACTGGTATGCAACATGCCACCTAGTGTCTAACAACAGAAACAATTCGAGGTAATTGTGAACGTAAGAAATGTAATCAGTATAAATGCAGTTAGCCCATTTCATATGATTATAACTGGTATGCAACATGCCACCCAGTGTCTAACAACAGAAACAACGGGAGGTAATTGTGAAAGTAAGAAATGTAATCAGTACAACTGCACGACATGATGATGATGGTGATGATGATTTCTTGTAATACCGCACACAAGAAAACGTCAGGAACATTAGTAATACAAAAGTGTATTTCTTCTTTAACGAAAAAGTTACATATTAGGAAATTCTCACTTATACGGCTATGTAAAACCTTTTCTGCACTACCTGTTAGTTTCTTCTCTATTAAATTTTCCTCAGTAAGGAATATTTGTTCTTGTTAATTTGTCGTGAATAGCTTTATTTATATATCCCCCTCGGGATATATTTCTTAATACACACATGTTTTAGCAAATGTGTCATAACAATTCAATTTAAAAAACGAGCTGTGGTTTACAGTCGAAAACGCGAAAACCGAATATATATATATATATATATATATATATATATATATATATATATATATATATAGGTACAAGAGATAACCTACTCGAGTTTCACCATAAGGATCTTCAGTGGATTTAACCCTGAATATCCTTATGGTGAAACTCGAGTAGGTTATCTCTTGTACCTATATTGAAATAAATTTGGTCTACTAACGTATTGAGCACTTTTTATTTGTTATATCGCTGTCTTACCTTTCTGAATTTTGCATCAACTAACCATTGTGACCATATTCACCGGTAAGTCACCTTTTCCATAATACACCCCCCCCACACACATATATATATATATATATATATATATATATATAATTGTATAGATTGACCAGACTGAAAGCAGAGTGATAGTACCTGTTAGGTTATCATCTGTAGGTTGAATAGATATAAAATGAGTCAATAAAAAATGTGTTGAAAAAATTAATTCCCAGCAAGAATGAATAACACAAAAACGTCTTCGGCATAAAATAACCCCCGAGTTAACATTCCATAAAAAAACAACCAACAAACCAGCCATCCAACCAAACAAACAAACAAACAGGCAGCATACAACTATACGAAGGAATTATATAACAAAATGAAATAATAGATAAGATATATTTTACTTGCTTTTTTTTTATATATCATTTTGAGTTTCAGCTTATAATATGTAATTGCAAAATTATTTATGGTATTTATTCATACTTTTTTTCTGATTATTATTTTGGGTTAATCAGAAGAAGAATAAAAATAGATGAAAGAAAATAAATGAGTGATACAAACACAAAATAGAGTTATAAGTCATATAAAAAATGACACACTACTTAATTTGATTAAATAAATTTCTTTATCAAAGATGAACAAAAAAAAACAACCATAAAACCAATTGTAAAAGAGACGATTGTTTTTTTTCTCAGTCTCGTTTCATTTCTCGCTGAATATAAATGGAAACATTCACTCAAATTTATATTGTTCTTAATCACAATTCTACAAACGAATAATAAGCAAAAATAAAGGGGAATAATAATAATAATAATAATAATAATGATAATAATAATAATAATAATAATGTCAACTGGTTTATGACTTTCAAAACAAATTGTTGATTATCATGATGAAACTCATAATAAGATTCAGTCAATGTTGATTGCAATAATTCGTGACCAGTGAAAATCAATTTCTTCCTGGTTTCCAATGCATTTCTATAGTAAAATTAATAGCAATTCATTTATATTACACATATGATGGTCCTATATTCCCATTAAAACTGGTTTGTTGCCGCTGGAAATCAATTCGTTCAAAATTTTCATTACATGTTCACAGTAATATTAGCAATGAATTTTAGCCCAGTCGGTAGTGTGTTCGGCTAGAAACCACAAGGTTCCTAGTTCGATAGCGGTCCTCGCCAACTCAACGTATGAGTAGCACAGGGATCTGTGCGGTAAAGTAAGGAGATGATGGTAGGTGTGGCACTCCACCTCAGATGCTAAAACAATCTCCTTGGTCTAGCGCTATTGAAAAGGGGATAGATTCCCTCGCTGACTGGCTGATACCGACTTTAGGCCGCCCCGTCGACTTTACTTACTTACTTATATATATATAATATATATATATATATATATATATTATATATATATATATATAAAGAAAAAATGTAATCCTGGGGTTAAAAAGTATGACATGCAACACTCCATTTTAGCCCTTACTTGGGATCAATGGGTGTCGGAAAGGCCCTTTCCGATCAATTGCCTGGTCATGTCAAGCCCTAGTACCTATATAATTGTCTTGGCCGTATTTCCTTTATGGCAAACCTCGAACCCTTTCTTATCATATATGTGCAAGAAGACCACGGCTGAGGGTCAGTGTCCCAGATATGACACAAATATATACCGGTGAAGTTTCAGTTTTTAAATTCTGAGGAGTGTGGGGTACTCCTTCATCCCCATTACTCCAAAGTTCACTCTGACCCGGAGTGGTAGTACCTGTTAGGGTATCATCTATTGTCTATATGATGATTTATGGTTTAATAATTGAATTTGAATAAAATGAACACCCGTCAAGAACGAGTGTAACAATGCGTCTTTGGCATGAAATAGTCCAAGGGTTGAAAAATCCCAGTAACCAACACTCTTGATAAACAAAATACTAAGCAAAAAAAAAAACTCTTCACTTACGAATCTTACATACCCCCCATACACACACAAAACTATTTAGCATTGAATAACTCACAAAGGGTTGTTATGCCATAAAGCCAAACAACCAACGAATTAATCCGGATCACTGACAATCAACTTTTTTCTGATTTCCAACGAAATGAGTACGAAAATTTGCCATTACTATATTTGTGCGCTATTTCTAGTGTAATCGCTGTGTATATGCACAGGAACTTTTATATGCGGTATGTAATGTTAGTTGTCATGGATTTTAGCCGAAAACCTTTGTCTCACAACTGAAGCACTGAACATAAGTATAAATGTTTTGCGTATTTGTTTATATTGAATTATTTTGGATATTTTTCAATAGATATGAAATTTTTAAACAATAAAAAATGTATTTTCAAATATAAAATTTGTAAAAAATTCTTAACTTATTAGCTTATTTCAGAATTCAGATGGAAAAGAAAACAAGTGTATTTTCCCGAAAAAGCAAGTCAAAAAGCACGTTAGACACGCTCTAGCTGCTCATTTGTAAGGGAACTTTGTAAGGGAAGGGTTACTTAAAAAAAAAACCCCTGAAATATTCGGGAGTGCGTAGCTTTAAGATAACTACGTATATTGATTGAAAGTTGAAGGTGGTATGAACCGACCGACCACGACGTCAACCGAGACCGTAGACGCACTGCTATCCCGATTCCGGATTCCAGCTGCCTATCCGATGCCAGACGACCTATACACTCAGATCAACGAAAGACTGACAGAACGTTGAGTGACCAACCTCGAACATCGAACGCTCAAGTAGCTGATTTACCTGTCAATTCTCGCTAATAAATTGACCACCGGGTTACTTTTGCCATCCAATTCCTTTGCCTTTATTTCTTTCATTGTCTCCAGTCGTTTCACTTATTCAAACGTCTGTGGGGTCGACATCCTTATCGGCCCCGCAACTAGTGGTGATACCCCGACGTGAACGACCAACAATTTCAAATTACAGAGAATATCCTCAGAACAGTATTATTTATATTATTCGGACTATTGGACACATAACCTAGTGGATAAATGAGTTAGGTTAAGACAGTTATAAGTGACAGTTATCTCTGGGCTACAAGTTCAATCCTGGTCAGGGGCAGCAGTAAGATAGAATAATAATTAACACACCTTAACACCTGTACCCCAGCTATGGTTAGCGGAATGAGAACAGAATACCCCCATGGACTGAATAAAGGGTTAGATTCAACGTTCTGTGATGGCTCCCGATAACGACAAGAAGGTTTCCGATTACGGCAAGTTCGAAAAGAAGGTTCCCGATTCCGAGAAGGTTCCCGAGTCCGACAAGAAATACCTGAAGAAGGACGGAGTCACATCGGCCAAAACGTTGCACAGATACCAATGAAGATGAGGACAATTGTCCAAATAATACAAATAATACTAAGATGAGGCTAGACAAGCCTCATCTTAGAAATCCTCATGATACTTTTTAAAAACACTTTCTGTTAATGAATTATATTTTTCCAGTTTTATTTGTTTATTTAAAGACGATAATACAAACGTTGCCACGAACAACAACAACAACTGATAACCAAAAGCTTAAATAATTCTAGAATTTTTTCCTGTCGAGATTATTTAAAAAAAACATTTTGTAACCAATTAGAATCCTAAATAAATCAATCTACTTTATTTTTCTTTTTTCGAGATTACCTAATTGTAATAAATAAGCGATAACATAGCTAGACTTTACTTTTCAGTAAATATTCGTCTACATTGGCTACTCACTTTCGTTTTTATTTCTTGTGTATTTAGGCACTAACTTTTCTAATAGATATATTTTATTAAATATGACGGAAAGGATATAAATACATTTTAAAAAAATTAACATTTACATATTCATTAATGTGGTTGAGAATAGAGGAAAGTGTGGATATAACAACACAGACAGCGTAAATTCAATTGATATTTCGCCTCATTTTGGATGAAGCTTCTTCAGAAACTTTATTGACATAAGTACTTGTACATTTTGCTTTTATAGTGAAAAGGTGAATGGGTGAGGGTGAGGAAAAGTCTGGTGGGGGTTCGTGTGTAGGGACTTTCATTTTTCTCTGGGGTCAGTCGGTTGACTTGGAAGAGAAATTTGATATTTGGAGTGTGGGTCAAATGTGTTGATGCATATCAGAGGAAATTTGATAGTCGGGGTGGATCAGTGTAAGGAGAAGTAGGTCATTGAGTAGTGATGTAAGTAGGTCAACAAGGTCTTTTGATGAGATTTTGGGGCAGAACATATCTATTTGGATTTTTTTCTCTGTCATTATATCAATTGAATTTACGCTGTCTGTGATGTTATATCCACACTTTCCTCTATTCTCAACACCATTTTGTCGGATTTATTCCAATCCTTCACCCCAGCTAAATAATGGACCCTTCCATTTCTATTATAAAGAAAAAGGGAAGAAAAAGGACATACTACACAGAAAAATATAATAAATAAATAAAAACAATAGGGGACAGATGTTATATAATCGCCGCCCTGCACCTATATTTGTGGCCTTGTGCCAGACTTGGAAAAGAACCTTTGGAAAAATGTACTACCGATTATCTTAGATTACTGGGTGGTCTTTGTGGAATCACCGAAAAAGTAATTAGGATAGATAACATCTCTTTAACGAGAGAAATGAGACGATAAGTCTAGATTTAACGAAATATTAGGATGAGTGGCTCCAATAAGCCTTTGATCTTTAGGTTAGTGAACTCTGGTTGACCAGTGAGATTGGAACGAATCGAAAGAAGTCGAACGTTCTAGAGAAGGAATCGTCTAGAAGATTTTAGAAATACTATTTAAGACCCGCGAATAGAATCACGAGAAGTCAGTTGGAGTTGGAATCAGTTGGAGTTGGAGTCAGTTGGAGCAGTCAGTTAGGGTCTGAGGATCCGAGAGTCAGAGGCAGTTAGAGCCAGGAGGCGTGCGTGGCAGTACGGAGTTAAGCTGTTGTCGCTAAGGACGATAAGGAACGGCTAAGAAAAGCTTGTTCACCGAGAATCTTACTAAGGACAAAAAAAAAAACTCGAAGTTGAATCCAGTTAAAATACACCTCTTGTTAAGACAGAGATTATTAGGGGCCCTCTCTCTCTCAAAAGTTGTAGGAAGTTTGGAACATAATAAACTTTTGAGAAGTAAAACCCGGTGTTATTAGTCTGCTCTATTTACAACGAAAGAAATCTTTTTTATGAATGGACTCACGAAACAAACAAGATAGTAAAAAGTCACTATCGCAAAGAAATCGTACTCATGAATGAAAGTCATTAAAGTGTAAACTTGTCAACACGTCAAATTGGCCGTAACGAGGAGCACGCGGCGTGCGTAAACGTGATACCTTTCCCTTGACCAAAAGAAGTGGGAGAAGGATTTTGGGACTAGCTAAGACCGACTGCTACAGCTAGATCTGTGTATGTAAACAAACGAAACTCCGTACGGTACGAAGGTACGAATAGTAGTGCGAGAAGAAAAGGCACTAAGGTTAAATACGAACTGGTACCCCAACGTAATAGATCCCTAACTGATCCCACTACGTTACGTATCGCTAATTGAAAGCCAATACGTTACACAGATAAAGAGATGGGATGAGCGCAGAAGTGATAACGCTAATCTGTTTCAATAAAACATAATGAAAGAAGGAATAAAGAAAAAAGAGTGAGAGAGAGTTAAATCAAGATTATTATACTTTTTACATATTGAACTATTTTACAATTATTTCACGAATGAAACGTGCAAATGAGAATCAAGGCTGTATAATAATTATGTATTATATTCCGAATACATGTACCTTTGACAGCCGTTGGTTATTTTCAAGGGTAATCATAGGATGATCACAGGATAATCGTATACTATAATATGCTGTGCTAAAGATCTGCCAGGAGTGATGATAGGAATGAATGGGGAAATAGTGATGAACATTCATGCAGTCAGTACGACTTAATGAGGAAGATGTGCGGATTGTCATTTTATCTGCGATGATTTCATCGAATTAATTAAAACAAACGTAAGTTAAGAAAATGCTTTAATTTAATTAATTCATTGAGTATCTGAAGCGCCCCTATGGGGGAATACTGACGGGATCCACGCACTTTTTGCACCCACCACCAATGAGCTTCGGTTCGTGGGTGGTTCCACATTAATAGGGCCTTCTGGCTAACCCGTACACGTGAGGTACGTGGTAAATACATACACGCAAACACAAACACATAAAACTATTTTCATTTAGATTGGAAATATATAAATGATATTTCCCAGACCAGAGAGACATGCTGGAACATCTCCACTTGAAATGTTGCTGGACTGAAAATTAACCTTTCTAATAGCCCGCTTCAATTTTTGGTATTTAATTCGGTTGGACTTTCACAGACAGGTAGATGGAGGCTCTCCAACCCGGTCTATTACTTTTTTATATGTGAAAATGTAGTTAAATGATGTTTATTTACCTAAGAATTTCTCATCATCACAGGCAGAAGCACTTGTGTTTTTTTAGCACCAAGTGCTTCTGCCTCTGATGATGAGAAATGTTCTCGAAAATATTTAGGTAAATAAACATCATTTAACATCTATTACATTGCATTGTAAATTGCCTTCAAATTTATATTTTACACATACATACAATGCTTCTAAAAATCTATAACACACACACACACACACACACACACACACACACACACACACACACACATATATATATATATATATATATATATATATATATAATAGAATCAAGAGGCAAATTATGTTGTCTACGTTTTATCTTGTCTACTTTTACTTAATGAAATGTAATTACAACTTCTCACGTTTACACTTTTAAAGCGTCTGTGTAAAGCAAAAAAAAAAAAAAGAAGTTGTATTTGCTTTTCTAACGAAGCAGAGAACAAAAAAATGGTTGCATGTCTGTGATAGACAGTTTGGATCAAAAACTCTTGTCAGCCGCGCACACACGAGAGAAAGATCAAATGTAAAGGTGACACCGAACGACCTGGGAGGAAATGTTTTTTATTCATATTTCCAAGTCAATGTTATCTTTGAAGTTTAGTTTGCATGCTTATAGATTTTGATATGTAAGTATGATATAGTTTGAAACGCCACTCATATAATCTATACATGTTTGGAAATATTGTGCCAAATCAAAAGAAGGACGTATACTTTATTTAAATAAACAGGTCTGTGTTTATTGCCCAAAGCCTGAGTGCTCCTCCCCTTTAGGAGGAATGTCGACGGGAGACACGCATTTTTTTATGCCTGTTACACCATGAGCTTCGATTCGTGGATGATCCCACATTAATAGCGCCTTGTGCCTGACCCGCATATGTGGGATGCACGGTAAATAATTCATATACTTTCGTTTAAATCTGTATAACTAAATTAACTTTAGAATGGAAAAAATTGCATCTTATTTTATGCTGCTTTGTATTATTTAGATTATTCGGACTATTGTCCTCATCTCTATTATCTTTACAATGTTTCGGCCGATATGCCCTACGGCCCTCTTCAGTTATTTCTTGTCAGACTCGGCAACCTTCTCGAACTTCGGAAACCTTTTTGTCGAACTCGGGAACCTTCTTGTCGTAATCGGGAGCCATCACGGAACTTTGAACCCAACCCTATGGTTAGCAAGCTAGACTCGCAAACCATTGTCAGTGAGTTCGATTCTCACTAGGTGCCCCACACTTCTGACCTTGTGCCATATCTAAGCTAAGCTTAGTAAATAACTATATATCATTCCACGGGGTTATCCTGTTCTCATTCCGCTAACCATAGCTGGATACAAGTGTTAAGCTGTGTTAATTATTATTCTATGTTACTGTTACCCTTGAGCAGAATTGAACCTGCAGCCTATAAATAACTGTCATTCGGAACTGTATTAAATCAACGCCTGTATCCACTACGCTGTTATTACTTTCATGGAAGCAAAAGCCTCTATATTCAATGAAGTAGAAGATACATTCTATCAGGAAGAAAACGTAGTCTCCTAAACAATATCTCAAACAATATATGCAATGTAAAGTGCAGTTATTTTAATATCATAATATTAGATGCATACACATAGAGAAAAACAGTTTTACATAGATTTGAAACATCTAGATAATATTATTCACAAACGCGCATATAGACACAAATATAAAGACAACCAGTATTATATAGATTGGAAATATATAAATAATATTACATACACACACACACAAACACACACACACACACACACACACACACACACACATAACCTCCTTGCACACAAACATACAGACAACCCGGTTTATATAAATTGGAGACATCTTAATAATTTTGCGCACACACATAGACGCATACATACGCACGCACACACACATAAAGACAGACACAAATATACATTTAGATGGATTGGAAATATATAAATAATATTACATATACAAACATGAAGATAGGATGGATGTAGTAGAATCCAACAGTATGAGGTAGGTAAAAGGATGGTGAACAAGAAATGATAACTCAAAAGAAATATAAGAGTTGAAACGTTTCGTCCGATTTATACGGACACCATCAGTCAACTGATTTTTATTGAAAGCAAAATTACGTGCAAGTACAAGTGATTTGGTGGGGGGGGGGGCGAGTTAGTAGCGGAAGTGAAGGGATGGAGGATAGGGGCAGACATATACAAACATATAGACAACCAGTTTTATATAGATTAGAAATATCTAGATAATACTACACACGCACACGCATACATACATACAACCAATTGTATATAGACTGGAAATACATAAGAAATATTACACTCACACATACGCACAGATATATACACGCACACACACACACACACACACACACACAAATGAACATACATAAAAGCAGTTTCATATGGATTGGAAATGTATAAATAATTTTACACACACACTCATACACGCACACACAACCCGTCTTTCGGGGCGGGGGTCCGGTGGCTTCGGCCACTGGACCTGTATGTTAAATTAAGGGCGTGATCCTAGGGGGAAATAGCCCCAGGCCACACCTGCTCCTCGATTTAAAGGGTCAGGGCTGGGTTTATTGCACAGTGCCTGAGGCGCCCCCTTGGGGGAGAATGTCGACAGGATCTACGCATTTTTTGCACCAGCCACCCATGAGCTTCGGTTCGTGGGTGGTTCCACATTAATAGGACCTTGTGCCTAACCCGTACACGTGGAGTACGTGGTAAATACATACACGCACACACAAACACATAAAACTATTTTCATTTAGATTAGAAATATATAAATAATATTACACACACAGACCCACAGACAGACTGATAGATAGACACACACACACACACATACACACACACACACACACACACACACACATATATATATATATATAAATACGTACACACACAAAAATATACAGACAACCAGATTTATGCAGATTGGTAATATAAACACGCACACACACACACACACACACACACACACACAGAGAGAGAGAGAGAGAGAGAGAGAGAGAGAGAGAGAGAATTTGAGATATACACATTGGAAAGGCCTGGACTGCTATTGGCAGGTTATCGATTATATGGAAATCTGATCTCTCTGATAAGAAAGTGAGAATTCTTCCAATCTGTAGCCATGTCCTTACAATTGTAGAGTTGTATCACTTGGTCCTTACCAAAACGCAAAATGGGAACCATACTAGGATGCTGCGTGCTGTCCTCGAAAAAGTACCCGATAAAGCAGCTATATGGCAACTTACACCCTATCGCACAAACCAACCAAGGTAAACCGAGAATATTTCTCTCGACAAACCTCTCCTCTTCCTCCTCTTCCTCCTCCCCCTTCTTCTTCTTCTTCTTCTTCTTCTTCTTTCTTTCTTCCTCCTTTTTCTCCTTCCATCACAACTTTCTTTTCTTTTCTATATTTCTCAAGACTTCGTTCTTTCTTTCTGTATTTTCTTTCATCACGGCAGCTGTCTTTTCTTTTTTCATATATTTCTCAAGACACATTTCTTTCTTTCTTTCTTCGTTTTCTTCTTCCATCACAACAGCTTTCATTCCTTTTCTATATTTCGGTAGACACCTTTCTTTTTTCTTTCCTTTCTTTCTTTCTTTTTCTTTCTTTCTTTCTTTCTTTCTTTCGTCTCAGCACCTTTCTCTACCTTTTTTCTTTCTCTATCTCCTTTGACATCTACGAATCAAATAATTGTCATGGATCCCTGCTGCAATTAAAACGGATTTTCAAGACAACGAAATTGAAAATCTGGCGAATAAAAATTTCTGGAAATATGGCACGTGCTAATTTTCCCATCGTAAATAATGTTGTTTATTGAAAAGGAAGTCATCAATCACGTGACTCGGCTTGAGCAAGTGAGAAAATTGATAATGGACAAAAGAAAAGAGCAATTTAATAATTATCACTGGGTAATAATTATGTCCCACCGGTTTTGATTTGAACGCCCAGGTGATTTATTCCAACTGTTGACAGGAAAGTTTTTTTTTTTCTTTGTTGAAATTTTAATTATGAAGATGATGAGAAAAAGAAATCAGAGAATGACACGTTTGCTACGAATAAAATAAAATTTGGCTTTTGAAATTAAAAAAAAAATATCATTAAATTGGCTTTAGAAAAAAATGATTATTCAGTTGACCTAAACTAGGGCACCCAATTTTGGTGTAATGGCTGGCAAGCCAGTCTCGCAGATCCATTACTAATGAATAAAGAGTTCAGTTCTCACTGGATGCCCCATATTTGCGGCCTTGTATCACCGGTGGCCAAAGGTTTGGGTCAAATAGGCGTCCCATCGGAGTGTAATTGTTGGCAAGCCAGTCTCGCAGATCCATTACTAATGAATAACGAGTTCAATTTTCACTGGATGCCCCATACTTGCGACCTTATATCAAATCCTACCCGTGGCTAACCAATTCGAGTTTGAGTTTGAGTTTGAGTTTTGTTTAACGGCATATCAACCCCTGTGGGTCATTTAATGCCAAAAAGGTTATTTTGGATTTCAGACTTTAAGGTAGTGGTTCTATGGAGATAATTTGTTTATGTTCTGTTATATTTTGTTGAAAAGGTTGCTTTTTTTTATTAAAATTTAAAATGTTTTCATGGTTTGTATTCTTGAAGATGTCTTTCAGGTTTCTAGCTTGATAGTAATTTGCGCGGATATGTTTAAGTCTGTTACAATTTTAGAAGGATATGCCTTGGTTGTAAGTTGTAACTTTGCATGTTGGGCACACTGGGGCACCCTCCCCTTTTAACAGGTACGAATGGGTAATGTGGGTGTGCCCAATACACAATCTGGCGAGTATTACTTCTTCTCTTCTAATACTTCTGTGGGGCTATCGGCCACTCTCCAATAACTTCCTGTATTTCATGGAGCTTGTTTTGAGTCAGATTGTCCCATGATTTCTGCCATTTGTCTAATATAAATTTGTTTATGGTTGGTATTCAGATCTGTATATGGATTTTAGATTTGCTCATATGTGTCTGAAGTGCCTTTCTTGCGGCTTTGTCTGCCTTTTCATTTTCCTTTGGATACCAATGTGACTTGGTATCCAGAAGAATATAAAGTATTATTTTCAGAGAGGGTGTTTAGTTTGTTTAGGAGCTTCGTGAATCAGAGGAGATTGATGTGTTTTGTTATGTAGTGCTAATAGGACTGATTTAGAGTCCGTGCATATAATAAATTTGGAAGCTTTGTGATTTGCTATGATATTCATAGCTAGATCAATGGCTGTAGTTTCTGCACTGTAGATTGAGGCTTCATTTGGTAGGCGTTTTAAGGATTCTTGTTTTGAGAAATAGCGGCACAACCAACTTTTTTTCCTTGTTTGGATCCATCTCTGTATAGATGTGATGATGATCTGGGTATTTATTTTGTATTTTAATGAATTTCTCTGCGTAAGTAATAGGGTGTGTTTTTGTTTTAGGTAATTAGTCAGTTCTAAGTTTATAAGCTGGTTGCTTTATGGTCCATGGTGCCGTGTTGGAGAGTATGGTATGTGTACTATATTGGTGTTGATTTTGATTTCATTGAGGAGATCACTTATTCTTATAAGTTTAAAGGGTCTCTGATTTTTTTTAGTTATTTTGGTAACAAGTCTTTGTATTTTGTTTGCTGTGGGTGCAGTCATAAGCAGGATTTGGGAGACAGGAGATGAGTTTGATAAAAGAGGCGTCTTATTTTGGTTTTGTAATGGTTAGCCAGTTAGTCTAGCAGGTCCGTTCCTACGTAACAGCGAGTTCGATCCGCGCTGGATACTCCAAAGTTGCGACTTTGAGCCACATTCTCCTCTGTGGCCATGGTTGGGTAAAAAGAAGCGTCTCATCGTATTGGAATAGTGCGCTAGCTAATCTCGCCGATCTATTACTACTGAATAGCGAGTTCAATTCTCGCTGGATGATCCATAATTGCAACCTTGTGTTACATCGTTCCCTGTGGCCAACGCGGTTGGATAAAAGAGGCACACGCCATCGTAGTGAGTGGTTAGCCCTACGTAGTCTAGCAGATCCTTTCTCACTGTCCGCACTGTGATTGCCCCATACTTGTGACTTGTGTCACATCCTAACTGCGGGCGAAACTTCGGATAGATGATATTATTTGTTTCGCACACAGTTATACTGTTAACAAATTTCCTATCTACCGCCCAATTAATTTGCAAAGCAATTACTATCCTCACTAAAGAAACTAATTATAAATTATTATTAAGGAAAACAATCATAGCTTCAAGTAATATTCTTAATGCAATAGCCCTCATTTGATTAGAGCGTCTCGACTAGAAACCACAAGGTTCGTACCGGCCCTCGCCAACTCAGTCGTCATGAGTACACACAGGGATACGCGGTTAAAGTTAATTGAGCAGATGTAGTTGGCGCTTCCACACCCAGACGCAAAAAACAAATCTCCTTGGCTCTAGCGCTAGTGAAAAGGGATAGGGACTCTTCTCGCTGATAGGCCTGATACCGCACTTTAGGCACCCCGACGAGTTTACCTTTTTTACTTAATTTACGCATAGTATTGTATCAAGTATTCCTATCTAATATAAATAACTTTTCAACACAAATCTATTTCTGACATAGGTGCGGCAGTACTACCTCTCCGTGGGATCTGGGAGTAATGAGATGTAAAAAGAATATTCCACACTCCCCAGTTTGGTTGGGCGTTTCGTTGTTTTAACGGCATATCCCAACCTCGCGTTGGGTTATTTAATGCCGACAAACATGTGAAATATTAAATCAATTCTTAATGATAAACATTTTGCTTTATCCAACTCATTATTTTTTCTTTTTAACACATAGATGGCGACTCCTAACAGGTACTACCACTCCGGGTCTCAGAGTGGACCAGGGAGCAATGGGTGATGAGGCGCGTGCTCCACATATCTCCAAACCGTCCAAAACTGGAACCTCAGCATCAGATAGAGTTAAGTAATTCCAGGAACTATGTAGCGCACCCGGCAGTCACCGCCTCTCTAGCACCCATATGATAATTTAAAAAGGGGTTGGGGCTCTGCCACAACGGCAATTAGGGCTTGCGGGACAAATCATATAGGTACTAGCGCTTTGACGTAACCAGGGCCTATGATCGGAGGGCGGCCTTCCGACTGCACCGTCTAGCCCAAAGCATAGGGCCAAAATGGAGTTACTGCAGTTCATGAATTGCTCAAATCACCTGCGGTCTTTATCCTTATGTATCACGTGTCGCACCCACGACCAACAGGTGGCCCCATTGGGGAGTCTAATATCCCTCTTGCAGAGTGTGCGTCGATGCTCATTCTAACGCCCAGGCGACAGGGCGGGCACTTCCCCAGAGATTAAGAACTTAGTTCCTAATCAACAGATGCAGCGTCCGTTTTTAATACCAGGCACCTTTTTTTTTTCAGAGGGTAGGGGTCTTACCACTCAGCAGGAGATACCAGTCAGAATAAGTCTAAGCCTGCTGACAGGGGTGGAAATATTACTATGGTGTGAGATCATCTGTCAGCTGCGTGAAAAATAAAATCCTGACAACTTGGCAGGATGACAACTCTCGTTGGTCTGAATTAAAACTTTTACTCGGCAATGAACCTTAGCAATTCTGTGATCTCCACTTTGCCATTCGGATCGAGAGGTGATGTTCGATGTCGATAATCTGTTATAACCCGTTACTCATCGAAAATCCACTCATGCGTTAGGGTCGTTTCCTGACGATGGAAAGCGAACAAACGAGCCGAGAACGGACACTCTCAAGTAAGTCTTATTTCTGTCAAAGATACACAGAAATGGAATTATTCAGTCCATAGCGTCACCCTTTAAGTCGTCGGAGGGCGCGCGGATAAAGTCGATATCAGCCTAATCATCGAGCGAGTCCTATCCCCCTTTTCACTAACGCAGACTAAGAGATTGTTTTTTGCAGTACTTGATGTGAGCACCACCCTACCAATCAGCTCCTTACTTTACCTTCTACAGAGAGTCTGCCGCCAAACCGAGGGCGGTCCTGAGGCCAAACCACTACTTTTTTCTAAAATCCAATCCCATCCACATCATTTTGCCTTCTCACACTGAAAGGAGAGTTTCGTTTCTAAAAGATGGAAATCAAGCAGAGACAGGGACCTCTCAAGTAGCCTTATTGAGTCCAAAGATACATCTGAAAGGGAATTAGTTAGCCGACTAAATCTCGGGGTGGCCTAAAGTCTAGTCGGTATCAGCCAACACTCAGCGAGGGAAGTCTATCCCCTTTTCACTAGCTCCAGGACCAAGGAGATTGTTTTTGCACTCTGAGCATGTCCGGTACGGCTGGTGCATAACGAGGGGTGCCATCTTATCTACCAGTGCAGCTCCTTACTTTTACCGCACAGATCCCTGTGACTACTCATATTGTTGAGTTGGCGAGACGGCCGGTATGAACTTAGTTGGTACCCTATAATAGCACATTTTTTCATTGTTCTTCTATCTTTCCGCCCTTTGTCTTGTGGTACCTTTGTTTTAA
Source organism: Doryteuthis pealeii (assembly GCA_023376005.1). NCBI lineage: Eukaryota > Metazoa > Mollusca > Cephalopoda > Myopsida > Loliginidae > Doryteuthis > Doryteuthis pealeii. The sequence continues at coordinate 74,981 of CM042166.1, forward strand.
AAAAAAAAAAACTCCAACCGTTTTATATTTTTGTAGTATTACAAATGTTATTCCCAAACCTAGATCGCTTTAGTAGTTTGGCCTGAACCGAGAGAGATAGACAGGTATCTTAGAACCACACAAATGATGTAGCTAGTTGACAATGTTTACGCCAACATGGAAAAGACAAAGAAACAGAAAGAAAGAAAGACACAGCAAAGAAAGAACCCGGAAAGAAGAAAGAACGAAATGAACAGATTTTCCCTTGGCTGCTGGGGGTTAATCTCGATAGTCTCTCTTCTTTGTCAAAACTTATATAGGCAAATAATTCAATCTAACTCTCAATAATTCTTTCGCCTAATCGCCCGTCCCACTTCACTGTTGGAGGCCCACCAATACCAACTGATTCATTTTGTGCTGTCCAGGCATACACAAAAAAACTATATTTAATAGAACAAGTGAAACAGTCTTAACGATTTTTCCTGACACGCACCGAGCGATTCTTTGCCGGGTTACACTTTCAAGTTCATTTTTCTATAAAAACAAAAGTACGTCGAAATTTTATGCGATACATGCATTGTGTAATTTGCCTTCAAGCAAAAATATCAATATCATACCTTTATTCAACAAAATGAATTCTAAAAAACAAAGCATTCCAATATCTTTATTTCGACAGAAGAGCATAAGGGACCGGTTTCTTGTTATTATTACTCAACGTCCCCTTACCTATTTGGCTAGAGGCGTGCTATGTATTATTGACAAGGTTAACTTTCGCACGGGATTGCTCCGCTGATCCTGTTGCTGTGGCCGAGGCATATGGGTCTTTGACTTATGCCTGCTGATAGTCACCGGTTTCGATTTCTGTCGGCAGGGAAGTTTTTAGTATACATGGCTGATTTTTGATACATGACTTAATAAGAGTCGAAAACAATCTCCTGTACGAATGTTCTCACACCCAGCGATTCCTTTGCCGGGATTCACACTTGTCAAGTTCATTTTCTTATAAAAAATTTTTTTAAAGTATCGAATTTTATGCCGATACATGCATTGTGATTGCCTTCAGCAAAAAATTTATATTATAATATACTATTATATATTATAAACTATATATACTATATTATATGTATGTGTGTGTGGCTGTGTGTGTGTGTGTGTGTGTGTGCTGTGTTGACAAGAGAAATAAAGGGAAAAGGAAAAGCTATTGATATGGAATAAAAATAGGATTATTATTGATTGATTAATTAAGGCAAGGTCAGATGTATCTTTTGGTGCCTGAACACTCTCTCTTATATTTTTTCTATTATTATTATTTTATTTCATTTGTTAATTTTAAAATATTAATAATAGGTTAGAATAATTTACACATGGATACAACTTCCGACAAACACGTTGTAAGTTTTAAATTAATTTAAATAATCCTTTTTTATCCATTCAATTACTTTCTCCTTTCCTTTCTTTCGTCTTTTCAAATACCATCGGATTCATTCCATTTTCATTTACACACACCACACCACACACACACACACACACACACCACACATTATATATATATATATTTATACTATATATATATATAATGGTAGCTTGATTCTGAGTATTGGTGAATTAAAAATAAATGTGTTTGTACGGTCGCGTGTGTAAGAGCTGTATTCTTTATTCATTATGGTGTACATATACATTTAAGCTCAATTGTTACCATGGCGTCTTCAAAGAAGCGTCTCTGCGCCCACCTTATCATCAAGGACAAGACTGAAACGTACGCGTTGCTGATATACGTTCACTAACACGACTTACTTTGGAACCGACATTCGGTAACAATCGCATGTATATGTACACTACTATATAGTATATAGCTATATATATATATATATATATATATAGTACTCGTACAGAAATAACCCTACTTCCAGTTTCACCATGAGGATTCTTCAGGGTTAAATCCACTGAATTAATCAGGATATTGATTAATTACAGTTAAGCGGGAGTTCAGTTTCGCAGTTAATGAACACTGTTGTGTCATTTTAAAAGTTGAAGCGACAAACGCCCATGTTGAGTGTCGTAAATGTTAGTTGTTAATATGGAGATATTTAAAAACATTTCTTTTTTTAGATTATATTTTTAAAAATTCAAACTGGAAGCATTTTTTCAAAAATTCCTCTTTAAAAAAATGTTTTTTCCCTGTTGCCCAACCATCAATTTGAGACCAACACCCAATATTTTTACCGGAAATCATTCCCTTTACAACACACACACACACAACACCGACACACCATCACAACAAGTACGGCTCATCATCCTATATATATATGTATCTTATACACATTATAGTATATGTAACCTCTAAGATGCCTACGTCTCTGACAAGAGAGAGAGGGGGACGTGACACTATCGAACATGACGAGATCCGAAACCATATGTAATAATATGCAGATTCGCAACACTCATGACGCTACCGGTCTGCGCAAAGAACCATTGCTGGACCTCGCGAATAATCCAACTAACCTGCTTCGACTGCCCATAGCATATATTTATAATACATATATATACGATAAAGTTCGTCGTTGTCATTCTTCTCTTTAACCACCATGACATAAAGGTAGGAAGATAAGAAGTGATACCTCGGTAAAGATATGAATATCTCCTCGTTGTCACGTCGATTGATCGCGTAATAATAGAATAAGACATAACATAGACACATCCGCATCTGCATATTTATATATTAGTGTTATCGGTAAGATACCAATGCTCTCCCAACACCAAAGCACTTTACAAAGTTTGACTATCCTATCTCAAAAACAATTTTCATAATTTGAAGGATCTCTCCCTCGCTCGCGGCGCGGTGCGCAGCCAGAATCACAATATATATATAGCGCGCTATCATCCCGGACGCAGCGGGGAGGACCAGTAGCGAGCTTGTGGTGGACCACCAGACCAGGTAAATAATGTTGTTGTATATCTCTCTTAATT
>CM042166.1:78026-120526 GCA_023376005.1 Doryteuthis pealeii
TATGTGGCAATGTGTCCAGGAACTCATAGCAGCCACAGGCAAGCACGTAAGGATGTTTAGACAGAAGCCTGGGTCCATAGCGGCGCTGGATCCCGCTTGAACTGCACCGAAAAAAGAGTATAGGGACTTGCAGGGAGGACTCATGTAACATATGAAAGGCTACACAGTTCGAAGAAATTCAAAGATGATATAAAATCGACAGCGCATGAAATACGACCAAGAGTCAAGATTGCGAGAGGATGCGTCTATCTCACAATTTATACCGCAGCAAAGCGTGAAGATATGATGATTCAAGAAAGATGACTTTATAAGGTTACCGTTATCGACTGGCTTGATTGGATTAGTCCACATACGTAAACGATTAAACTGGACAGGTAGTACCCGAGGACTCACGAAAGATTTTGAAGATCCATGGAGTATAGATTATGACAAGGCAGATAGACCTGTTCTACTGATCTAAACGACAACACGTAACAACGACCACACAATAAACAAACAACACACACAAGACACAACAATAAATAAATAAAATATACGTACTAACTGAACTACATCAAAAGATATAACTATACTGACTGAACTTTCTTAACAGATTTTATGAACAAACAAAGACAGCAAATGCACACTGATTAAAATTAAATTCGGCATGACAGCAATGACTGTTCCATCATGCCGCCCCGCTTGAACACTTAAGCAAACCTCCAGGGCGCATCAAGGTGCAGAAAGAGAAGCAAACCGAATGAAAATGGACAACGACGGGGAAACAGTACGACAAACGTGGTTTAAAGCACAGAGAATAAACGCGATAGGCCTCCCGAAAAAAACGAGGAGCAACGAATACACTCTCACTAGTGATAGGCACACCTCGCCTTGGGAAATGTTTTAATGTATGAAAGCCATGTATCTGCTGTTAAAAAGTAACATATAAAATGTCGTCTATTTTTTTACAAAGAAACAAATCCGAAAGAAGTATATAATAGCTCTCAACATAATAAAAAACGTACGATCTTCTCAGCCCTCATACTATATCCTCAAACTGTCGCCTAAGTTAGATGAGGGAACGCCCAGCGGAACACGATCCTAAGTATAACAGCAGACAGGCGTCCTCAAGAAAAACTGGAGACTTATCTGGTGCGAAGGGCAATTAATGAAAACATGCATTAGTCTCATTTTTCAAAAAATCCTCAATACCTGGGGTCCGGATTCAATTAGTCCGGACATCTTTTCAATACTAAGAGGACATTCGCAATCCGATGCACCGAAAAACAAACAGTTGTCTGTGGATGGCGGAACCACCACCTTGAATAATATGAATGCTACGCCAGCATCAAAAATGGTATCCGCAGGTAAAATGAAGCTCATCTAACTATGGCTTGGGAATTTAAATTTAAAACTCTCACTTAACTACACGCAAGCTCACGAACAAAGTGTCAATTATCTCCGACCAGAAAGGGTTTGACTACTCTCAGATTGCAGTACGAGATGAAATAAACATTAGCCCTATACGATAGATCCACCGTAGATAGGGTATTTAAAGAAAACAAACCAGTCCCCGTCGCAATGGTTACAAGGCCGTCAGTAGAGCACTGGAAGGCATAAGATATTGGACTACCATGCGGTCAAAGTACTAGAGTTTCGAAAAACCATACTAAACCCCAAGGAATCCAGTTGCTGTCAATAGCCACCCTTCATGCAGCTAGGCATGATTATGCCGAAACAAGCGAGCGGCCAGACACACATGTCTGGTATGAATGAACATCCTAAGGTACGGGTACCTAATACCCTATATAGCACACATAATAACTCTATTATAATAATAGATACCAGGCGTAAACAGATAAAAAGTCACTAGAAATAAGCAGAGCAAAATAAACGTAAAATGAAGTCAGAGCAAATAAATTTGATAGGCCAAATGTGTCTTCTAAGCAGCGGAATCATCAGGCGAGTAAATTCCTAGAACTCAACGGAATGGCCACCCGAAAGTAAGATACCCGAATTGAAATAACCACATGGCTGCTGGACCACATGACCGCAATTTAGAATTACATAAAACATCTTACTCATCATATCTATTAGCAGCACTCCTGACGTTTTGTGTCGAGCAACCGATTAAGTATATAGAATTCCACCTCATTAGACGGGGAGAAACAAGGATCTACCTACGCGACAATTGTATTTTCTAGGATACTCTCCACACAGATATCACTGACTCTAACACTTCAGTAGACGAATCAACAAATACGATATACTCCCACAGCCAACGGCTGAAGGCCATGCCGCACCAGATTGGTGATTTCTTTTTATACTATATATACTAGTCTCACATACCAAAGGGAAGGCAAAAGTGAGGTACTCAATGCTCGAGATAAGATTAGACAAAAATCAGTATGAAAGCACGCGCGCGCTAGCCTAAAGCAATAATTAAAAAGCTGTAAAACACACACCACCGAAGACCAAGACAAACGCACAAGGCCAATCAGCACACACACACAGCAAACACACAAATATCTAATTAATATAAGGTAATACAGAAAGATCCAAAGCTAAACTAAGTCTTAGCAAATAAACCCACCAAATATATCCTATCGGCTGCCCCAATAATTTTTAAGGTATGAACGGGACTCTGAACCCAGCCGTAGAAGGAACATATAATGGGCCACAGAAGAACTTCACCGGGCTATTCCAGGTAAGACGCAAATGCCTCTCAAGAGTCTAACACTTGTTATTTACATGAGAATGGTGATAGGAAAGAGACCTCTAAGGCGATGAGAGACTCTTATTCTCCAGGGACACCACCTAGACACATAATACGCGACTCACTATATCTCGACACACTCGTCACATATCATCCATAAACAGTAGGGCAAGCTGCTTAGTTAGGACCAAAGTTAACGTGGTAAAGGAGGAGGCAATTGTAACGAAGCGAAAAAGTTCGTTCGAGCATCGCGAGCACCAACCGAAAACCCAAGAAATGAGAGAGATAGCCCTGACTCGAGAAAATAAGTACGTGAGCTCACTTGACGAAGGGGCTTAAAACCCCGAAAGACGCAGACTGAATGCTCACTTGCCAGAGCTCATGTCAACTAACTTAAATAATCATAATATATTTATCAAAAGTATATAAACGTGCTATATATAGCGACTAGAAGGCAATAAACAATAGCGTAATATCGCATAACAATTACAATAACTGCAAAATTATAGAAGATAAACTCGACAGCAGGTGAAGCGGGGGAAATAAAAGAAGAGTTATCTCGGGTCGGTGTAAGAAAAAATCCAGAATAATAACAGAAACTAGTTAGGACAATATATAACGTACTCAAAATACCTAAGACTGATGCAATAGTTAACTAAACACTTCTCGCCCATGCCCGACCGCACAAACTCCAACAAGCCGGGAGCTTTATCAGATCAAGGCAGTAAAGTCCCAGGAAACAATACTGAGCGGCCATACGACAAAGCCAACTCAATAAGAAAAACCTACGTCACAATGATTGACGCTCGAATTAACGTCATCTCAATTCAACCTTATGGTTCGGTAGGACCGCAGACAAATCATCAGTAAATAACTAAGAATACCAAATAACACTTAGCTGATATATTATAATTATTTGAAGAAATTAATGGAATATAATTAAAAATTGTTGCTAGCGACCCTTCGCTCCTTATAGGGGAGAGAGCACTAATGTGTATTTGTTATTTTCAGCAAGGGACCCAAGGAGGTCTAAAACCCCAATCTGCAGCGACTACTAGTGCAACAGAGCTCACAAAACAATCCTCTCACCCGTAACAACTACCGTGGAGTAGCAGCCGACTACTCTCAAGATACTCAGTAAAAAACCTTTTATATAGGCCTAAATTGATAAATTAAGAATGTAATCAATTACGGACCAATGGCGCCCGGCTGGAAAAATCAACGTCCTCCAACAATTGTATTAACAGGAATGCTATTACATACGGTGCACCATCGCGGAACTATTTTATCTCGAAGGTCAGACGAGCCCTAACATAGGGCCTCAGTTGTGATCATTTCATTAATCGTAGGTCTTTATATGCCTATCGTGATATTTAATGTTATCATTATTTATAGCCCTAAACATTCTAATAACTGATTGGGATCGTGGGGAGATGTACGAAGAGAAAAACTACTATGATACAAAACCCTTACGAAGACATTGGAAATTTTATACGATTCGGGACCAGATGCCCCATTTACGATGAGACAAAAAAGGTCTGTAACTTTCAACACTAAAATTATTTCATTTATAACAGGAACGCAGACTACGGCGGAGGTGTTCTTAACTTTAATACGTTTAGCGTGGCATTCAGACGCAACGTGGGCGGCGACTGGCAGTAAAGATAACCTCGTAAGACATAAATGGCGAAGTCCTAGTAATTAGACTCATTATGTATTCCATACCAAATATAATCTAGGAGTACGGGGATCACACGAATACAATAGCTCGAGAGTGGAATCTAACATTGCGCGAGTCAGATAGGCATATGGGTAACTAAATTCAGAACAGAACAATCATACTAACAGTAACATGATTAATAGACGGAGGAACTCACAATTGAGCTTAGGCAAAGGCTAAAACCAACAGCGCACAAAGATCGGAATGGGGTGGAGCTGGGGATCTGTGAGGATATACACAAGATAATAGATATCTGAAGCCTCACAAGGTGCGTCGTCGAATCAGGATATAAATGTGCTCAACAAAAACGAGAATCCGTTTAATGTCTGGGAGAATGGACACTTCATAGATAATAAATGAAAACAATCACGTCTCTTCTACTTACTACTGGGGTTTTCATCAAACGAAACAACCTAATCACTTACTACTTACACTGTCTTACGGACACACATTAGATAGTACGTATAGAGTATAGAGAGTATAATTTACTCAACTTGGAACACAATATTAGGCCATTTATGTGCTGAAAATGATCTCTACCCTGACTGCCACTTATGAGGTTGCAGCTTACGTATTCACGACTCTGCCCATTGGTTATAGAATAACAAAGGAGACTCGAATCTCCAAAATAGTAACCGAACCCGATCAGTAAGGACGGGTAGGAATTCAGTTCACAGAAGTCCATCTTGCCTTCGTCCACTAAAAAGAATAATCTTGATTAATATCCAGCCAAATAAAGGGGAAATGCGCCGCGCGCCTTTCGAGAAAACATAGAACAATATGCCACTCTAAGATACAAAAGTAAGACGCTGCCGCGCCGCTAACGAGGATCCGGAGCCGGGAGCCCAAAAACAAAGTGAGAGGACCCAAGTATGCAGAAATCTGCTGAAAGCTCGCGGTGCCAATCGCCCAGCTGACCCACCTCTCATATTGGTAGAACCTCTGGAAAAATATTAGTAAGTACATGACAATCACACCATGAACTACGCGTCAAGGTTTTTCGTCTTTACGTGAGCTCCTTAACATAGAAGCACTCGAAAAAACCCTCTACAACGCCTATGACTAGCACCTGTCGAGGACTCACCCTGTTCTTAAATGGTAAGTCAAAATGTAAGCTAGTCAGACCAGGAAATTTAAGGTCCGGCATGCGTGTTGAACTGCCGAAGAAGAGAGTTGAACCACGAATGATTACTGCCTTAGGAAACGTCAGAAAACCCGAGAGAGGAGGAGAAGGAGGAAGTCATGGTAATCGAAGACATACTTAACATGCAGCTCTCCCAACCGTAAAAAAAAAAATAGAGATCAGCTCCGTTCAATAGATGATTTAGTAGTAGCGCTAGAACGATCGCATCGTGTACCCAACAAAGACCTTACACCTGAAATAGCAACCATCCTTTTTGCTAATATGCACACAGATTGAGCAAGTAGTGCGCCACCGAACTAGAAGAAAGGTCTCAAACCTTCTTATCAACTATATTCCAACAGAACATGGTCGCTAGAAAATCATTGACGACATGGACACATATGTACATCCACTAATTGTCAAAGCGCAAAACACCGCTTCCAATTGATCCCTTATAATTTGGTTGTTGGCCAATAAAAGTCATTAGAAGGATTAACTATTATTCAGAGTAAGAAATAGGGAAATTACTGATTGAAGAAACTAAACCACATATTCAACGTATCTGGAGCATATCAACTAATATGGAGCAGGTGCCAGTACCCCACAATTGAGTGGATAAAAATACGGAGGCTAAAATCACAGTGATCGAAAAGCCTCCGAACATACATAAAACGAATTAGTGCGCGAGTACACGGTGGGTAAACACCCGCTAAAATCGCCATACATTGTTACCTTGCAGAGAACCTAACTGGCGTTTACTCGATTGAACCTTTATAAAACATATAAATAATAAATAACATTAATAAACTTAACAATCTCGTCTAGAACAAGAGGCGTCACAGGAAAAACTCCAGAAAAGATCCAGCTGGGCATGACTCCTAACCCCGCGCAAAACCAACGAATATAACAGAACGCCGTCAAGGTAGCATGGTAGTGCATAGACCCTTGAGACGCAAAGCCGCAAGGAGTCAAAAAGAGCGAAGTAAGATTATTAAATGTGAAACATATATAAAAGTGAGGATGCAACGGTTATCGAAAGGAAGAATTTGAAAACAGATAGGAAGCGGAGACTATATCTGACAACAAACACGCGAATCACCAATAAAAAAATGATGACTAATTCATGCGCTCCACCCTGCGCATCGCAAACTCCGCGGCTATTCATCAAAATAGCTTAATTACTCCTACCGCACCTAAATTTTAAACAAGTCACTACGTTAACTTTTACGGCAACTTAAAGAACTAACAAATGACCAGTTAAGTTCGCCCGTATCTTGTTCAAGAGATTTCTGAATTATAAGGAATATATAACAAGAACATATTAATGTGAACTTCACTCATTTCACATATTAGAACACTAAACGAAAACCATCACACAGAATCAATATTCGAATACACAAAAAATAACCTAAAGCCCTACGAATCTTATTAAAAATCTAGATTTTAATTTCAACAAACAGGGAAAGTAAATCAAACAAAATGATCTAGCGCACAGACAAGTTAAGGCAATCCCCGCGTCATCGCCTCAGCACACTGTAAACAACGCTATTATGTATGGACGTAACAATATAGAAAATAGCACAAATCCAGCCATGTCTATTACGCTCAACTGTAAGAACATGATAACTAGAACCAGGGTATATAAAATATAAAGAGCAATTAGTTATTTCACTAATAAAAAATTGAGGCTCTTAAATAGATATAAAAAACATTAAATAGGAAAAAAGGTGTGAACGTTAGAATTAACTAGAAGGGGAATAGATTAGTGACATATGACAGATAACAGGCATAACATGCATACAATCCGATTCTCGGTTCACAGCATAAGAAAACTGCACACACGAATCACTCCATTATGCAATAAACAGAGGACTGCTACAAATGACATACCCAGACGACAAGACGACCAGAATAAAGAACAGTTGAGGATTAACACGCGACCCACGTATCTAACTCTATTCTACGACACTTCGGTGCAATACAGGAATATAGGACATACTGCCAATTACGTTAAGTGATCAGACACCCAGACCCAAACCAAAATTATAAAGACTTTCCAAAATTCATACAAAACATTGACGGAGCTTATAGTTAAAAAAGCGTGGGGGCTCTAGACCGAAAAAAACAAATGGGAGACCTTATATGTCGCTCAACAAAAAAGCGCCAAATCAATATTGTATACTGTGTTAAAAACAAATGACGTATACTTACGAGCCTTCCTCTACATATTAAGAAAAAATTAGAGATTTCATAAAAAAGAAGAATTATAAACTCCACTGGACCAATATGCCAAAAACCTATCAAAAATAGTTCTCGAGAAATTTAACACCACGCAGTTATTAAATCGGGTATATAACCCTTGCACAGTTGATTTTAAATTGATATCTGTTCATAAGCAAAAGTATCAAACGATGCTCTCACCAAGTAGAGATCGGGCCATTCAGGCCCTATGACAAAAGACGTTATTTGCTATATGGAATTATAATATTTATCTGGACGTATCACAAGCTCCTATAAGTTTGGAAAATATATCTACGGTAGTACAACTCTAACCCATACTAAATTTAAGACGAAAAACTTAGAAAAGTTACACAAAATGGCATAACTAATAATTTATCGATGGATCAAAATAACTATTTGGGTTGACCATTATACTATATATACATACATCTGGTTAGCGCCTAAAGCACTTCCATGGGCTATAAGACAGTTAATTCAATCAACAAATAGCTCAAATAATTTATATTTGCTATACAACAAAAATAATAATCTACGAACTGATAAAACTCTACATACTCCCGCTATATCATTAAATAATCGAATTAACTCTCGGTCCAAAAGAATGAAGCATATATATATGAGATGAAACAATAAATTATCTATAATATGAAGCAAATAAAAAACAACCAACACGTAAATTATACAAACAAATCATTCAGCATATGAACCCAATGTGAAACCAAAAAATAATACATTCATTTTAATAACAACAAATTCTATATACGTAAAAGCTTAAATAAAGTATTAATATGAACAAAGAAAAACTAAGTACCTAAATCCCCCATTAAATCAGCCAATATTAGAAAAGTTTCCAGGGGAAACATTGATATTTTAAAATTATACCAACGTTGGCTATCCAATTAGCAGGTCTTTCTTATACGTCGTAGTCCTTATAAGACATATATAACACCTACTTGAATACTAGCCTCGCTCAACAAAGCATTCAAGCACCTGCTCAGGGCGACAACGAAGAAATTAATAAACCTATTTGTAATATGTAATAACATATAACTATAGACATATAGGAAATGTAAACAGAGACGGAAAACAATATCCAATGATAATAAAACGCAAATATAAAACAGAAGAGATGATACACTTATATGAGATATGTTGCGGTATGTTTTAGGGTCATGAACTAATATATAAATGTATTAGCGCGTCATACTCATATCAACTGTCGTCCGCGAGTCATTCTAAAAATGCCGGAATAGCCAAAACTAACAGATCATAGGGAAAATAATATAGATGGATAATGATAGCTATGAAAATGGATCAAATACAGCTCTTTGTTATTAAGAATGTATTTACCGGCTTGGTAACCGAATAGAATAGAAAGACACCATAACAGTACTACCACCTCCCAGAAAGTCTTACCGACTAAATAATTCATATAGATAATATCTACATGGTAGTAAAAATGAATAATACTAACCTAATAGACCGATAAACAGTACCCCTCACTTAATCACATCTATACGACAATTCGATTTTAATAGGCTCTTATCGAGAATCTAAAAAACAATCAATATTAGAAATAAAACACCCCGGCATCAACAGCCGAAGATCACCGCATAGGAGAATTAAAATATGCGAGAACCGACTTAGCCTAGTGTTAAGAATAACCAGGCCACGGCCTACAACATCAAGAGTATGAGAAAGCACAAAACGAAGACGTGTGGTGAGGAGCTGAACGTAAATAGAATAAAGAAGTTAAAAAGTGCAGATGGATAGTAGGTGAAGGTAGATAGAGACGCTCACACCTCAGATGCCTGCACGAAAAAAAATGCAGTCACCTGTCCGATCTGAAAATAGGCACTAGATGACAAAGGGGGAGTTAGACTTCCCTCGCTGATTGGCCTGATAACGACTTGTAGGCAGCGACAGGGAAGAAAGACCACACCAAGCGGCCCCCAGACGACTTATGAACAGTATTAAGGTACACATTATAGACAATTGCCTCAAAATATGAGTATTAATGTAAATAAAAAGAGGATACAACCAATACCCACGGTGCAATGGATGGCGCATAGATATTTGGAATTTCGACGTAGTATTTTATGCTACAGGCATGATAAAGTAGACTAGAGTCCTCCAACGAAAATATGGAACACTCTTCCCTAGAGCGCCCTAAACTATATTACTGGAACCCTAAAAGTAGTTTGGGAAGGAGAAGTGTGAACAAGAACATCACATTCCATTTATATATGGAGATAGTTATACAGGTTGAAAGTCATGTTTCAGATGGTGAACTGTTCTTGGAAGAGCTGAAGAGATAATTTTAGCATAAGCAGAGGACAGCATATGGCCGATGGGTGCGTCTATAGTGACAAAGAACAGGCGGCGAATTAAAAGAATAGAATCCCGAATTCAAGAGTGTTGCAGAAAATAAATCGCGGAGCAAAACGATAAGCCGAACATGAGAAAACCCAAGAAGGAGAAAAGACCAGAATGGAGATGTAAGAGTTACCAGCAATGGTGAATGAGCGAGATCTACAGATAGCGCGTTTTAGAAAAGTATTTTAAGAATAACTCTCCCAAAGGGGCAGAATCTTTCGTGTGTCAGCGATGACTAAACGGGGCGAGAGGAGGGTCACAAACGAACATGATGTGAACGGGATCTGGTCTTCTAGTTTAAGGGCAGCTCCAAAAAATGATATCTTCTCTCAGTAGATGAAAGGAAATATGTTCAATATATAGTAGAAAAACCAATGTAAAGAAACAATAGAAAGAACAAAAAAAAATGCCAAACAATTAACTGCTAGGGTGAGGCATAACAGAACGATAATACACAAATCAAAGAGAAGTGTATAATGAACGAAGAGGAGGAGTCGATATATATGTAGTATATTGGAGAGAAAAAGGCAATGAGTACTTCTAGAGAATTTCTAATGTGGCTAGTGGAGCGATCATAATATTTTTTTACAGTTTGCGTTTTTTATGATGCTGAATATATGGACAACTGGAATGCATAAGCACATTAATTCGGCGAAAGGTTCGTATACTACTGGGTACGTATGGCACTTGATAGAACTAAATATTAAACAAAAAGAAAGGAGGGTAAAACAAACAGGGATACAGAAGTAAACCTTGATATAGGACTAACAATAAAAAAAATTTATAGAAAAATGCACTAATCGTTTGAGAGCTCAATATAAATATACCAAACGATAATATAACAAATAATTGCCTATTCTCTAGATACTATTTCAGATTTTAATGTTATTTAGTGGATTTTGAAGTTGAAGCGCGTTTCTGCATTGCATCTATATTATGAATTGGCTGAAATGATAAGTTTAGAGTCAAAAATGGGAATGCATTTAATATCCAAAAATTTGACTGGATAATCCCCATTATTATATATAAGAAAAGCCAAGGAAAGGCTATTACAAAAGATAGAATATATTAATGAGCACTATAAATATATAGTGAGGAGAGACGAGGCATGACGAGCGTATAAGAGCGAGGTAGCCGAGTCGAAGAGGCAGTTCGAGAGGAGAAGAACAAGGTATAGAGAGTGAGAGAGACAGAAGCTGAAAGCAGCTGACCGGAGAAGAGAACAAAACAGGCCCAGAGCCAGGCATCGGTTGCGCGATATAACTCTTGGACTTTGAGAATAGGGTAAATTGAGAAAAAGATGAGATAGGGATGAAGGAATACTAGAAGGACGGGAACGCAAGGTTACAAAACGCTACTCTTTACTAACGAGCAAGATTAATAAGGGCAGGTCTGAGTCAGTAGACCAGGGAAGGTTCTGGTGGTTGCGTGTAGGGGACAGGTGTACGCTAGATGTGTATATGAGAGTATACAGACATACCTGTCTACACGGTGGAAAGAACATGTCAGAGGCAAAAGGAAGGGCTCGTACAGAAAGGTGAGAGAAAAGAAAAGGAAATGATGCGTAATGCTTTATTAAAAAGAAAGTGTCAGGGGGATTGATTAATAGGATTTCGACGCACAGTCAGGCTAACTGCTCACAAAACTGAGAACCCCTTGACCACAACAATGGTCACCTCACACGAGGTGTTGCCGGTGGGACACGACAAGGACGAAATTTCGTGTGGGTGAGGCTTGAAACAGTTTCATCGAATAAAGGAGGAGATGAAAAAGGCACCTCCTAATAAAATTGAACCACCTATTGGCCCGGTGGATGCCAGGAGCGAAGTACAGGCACAACACGTAACGGGGAACAGTAGACAGGAGAAGGTACATGCTAGAACATTACCAGAAGGGCAGGAGAAGAAGGGCCGCCCCCTGTGAGGACCGGGCAAAGAGCCACACGTGTCCCCGGCTCATACGCGCGAAGAATGTAGATGGTATGAGGCCTCAGCAACGGAGCTGGGGGCTCCGTTTGGAGGAATCCCAATGCCGACAAAAGAGGAATTAGTCTCGACATGGGAGACGGCGATGGCGTGGCGCAACGCCTGTCGCCACGCCACACTACATATTTTGCAGTGGAGGGAACAAAACAAAAACGTCCTCTTATGTCGGTAGAGCTTAACTTTCGAGTTATTGTAGTCATGCATAATGAAACTTCAATGTAATTAGAGTTTATGGTGAAGGAACGCACTCTGCTTCCTTTGAGGATCCGCCCAGATGAAACGGAGAGGAACTCTACAAGTGATGGTGTTCATGTGAAGTGGACACAACCAAACCTCAACAATTCGTAAATATCTCGGGTGAGTGTATGCTTGCGGTCACTAGTGGATAGGACTTCTGACCATTAAAATAGACTGAATTGAGGGCGGATAATAATAATAACAAAGTAAGGGAATAAAATAAAGCAGTATTGAGTGGTTAGTAAGTAATGATAATAGGGATAAGTAAGAATGCAGCGGCGACGTAACGTAATAAGGGGAATAAAATAGAGGTATGGAACTCGAGACCGGTCCACATGTGAGCGCCTCAGTATTGTAATATCTGGTATCTATTTATAGATGGCACAAAATGCGAGAAGGTGCCAGAAAGATACATGATATATGACGGCGTTGTACTAAGATCAAACAGTCAGGTGTGCTGAAAGATCACAAGAGTCTGTGACGAAGAACATAATCCAGAGCAGCCAGATAATTCAGATGAACTATATTGTCATAGGATTGTTAATGTATACAAGATCACAGAAAACATTATTACATAATATATATATTATATGATACTACTATTCTAAAGCGTGAAATTGGACACGGGATACATTCAATTGAATATGTTTCGGAAAGGATGGGAATAAATTGTCGTAGGGGTGTGGCAAAAGGTGTAGTAATTTTGGACATCTAACAAGACGAATAGAAGGAGTTCCGCGGGTCATATTTTTGGAGTAGAGATACAACTCTTAAAGGGAGATGGTGGTGGTAGGAAGTGGCCAGGTGAAGGGATACCAATAGTAATTGGTAGAATAAACAAATAAATTAGAAATTAACTATTAGAAAAGTGGCACAAGAGGAAAGATCGATGACAAGTATACACATCGCAAGGCTATAACAAGAAAGGGTAAAATACAAGTGGGACAGTAGTAACTGAGCGGAAGGTTGCTGGAAATGGGGTGAGTGGATAGGAAAAGCAAAAGTAACTCGCTGTCAATTGTTGATGCGCCAAATTTGAGCTACGACAGTTCCGAGGGCGCATGGGTGTGTGGGACAGGTGACTGTCATTCAGGATGGAACCGTGTCAAAAGCGGGGCAGCGCTCTGTGTCTGAAGCAAGGTGGGCAAACTAACGAAAAGAGAGAAATACCCAAGGACATTCTAAGACATACTTTCTAGATCAGACTCCTTCGATATATGACATCGACCATCATAACACCCACACTCATATGCTGTCTCCTACCATCTACTACATAGCTGGCACACTATGATCGCCCATAGATCTTTACTCACGACTTTCGTGCCCGTGTGCTCGCTTGTGTGTCTGCAAGTCTAGTCTCTTGACGTCGTTCTCATCTCGTTTCTACGTGCTGGTCTCTCTCTCTCTCTCTTCTCTGCTTCTCTTTCTGAGAATATGGCTTGTATGGTGGTTTTGTGTGACTGCTGGTTGGCTAGAGGAATCAACGGTGGACACGGAGGTTAGGTGAATGATGTGTACCCAAAAAGAAGAATGGATTGATGAGCGTCAGAATATAAGAACGATGGATAACAGGTTCTGTCACTACAGAGTTATTAAGAGTATGTATGTAATGCAGTTAGTGTCGAGAGAAGAGAGGGAGACTATCAGTATCGTAGAGGAAAGCAGATCACGATGTTACATTCTCTCGATCGCTCTCGTCGCGTTCTTATCTCTTCTCATGCTACTCTCGTCTCATGCTCTATCATTAAGTGTGCGTAGATGAATCCTAAGTTACATAAGGTACTGCACGATTATGATCTCATCGAACCCCACCGAGACTTCCCTACAGTGGTCATTTACGTTCGACTCGCGGCCTGTAAAAAATGGAGGCAGGGTCCCGGCTCGCAACCTCTCCGTGCGAATCAGAGGTCGGGCATGGACACTACGACAGTCTATATATTGTGTTCGCATGTCGTGTGTGTGGGGGGACCTCTTCGCACACAGCGAGGCTCAAGCCGTGTGATTAACGAAACACATTCACAATGAACATATCAGGTGCTCCAAATGAGAATTCTGGGTCTCTCACGCTCAGAATAAAGAAGGTGCGCCTCGTAACCATTAAGGGCTGCGGAAAGGATAGGGTGGAGGGACGCACCACCCACTGGGGACAACCGGCCCACAATGACCAAACGATACCGGGCACCATTTGTGTGCGTGGCGCACCAGAAAGAACATGTGCAGGAATGGCGGTTGATCCGTGCTTTGTTGAGTCAAGCCGTACTAATAAATATAATAGAAACGATACACGCTACCGTGGATAGAATGATGTGAAAGGGCGAGCAGCCGAGGGGGAGGGTCGCGGATGAGGAACTGAGACCCTCACGAATTGCTGGAAAACAGATAATATCACGCGACGTGATGCACTGTTAGGTTTATTTGTATTATACATCAGGAAGGCACTCTTCCAAGCGGATGATTTCTCGCGGTGGAGTCTTGCAAGACATATTTGGAGACAACTATAGATCCTCAAAACAATATATCTCGGTCCGACCCGGTACGCTCGTTAAACAAAAGATTTTGGTATGGGCAATTCCCTCGGCTTAGAATGCGGACGAAGTGGATTGGATTTCCTACCGGAGCGAGCAGCCATCAACCCTCTGCTCCACTATGACGAGTTGTTATCATATATGCATGGCCGAAAGTAATGTCATTATAACACTCTGTTTATTGGTGAGGTAGTGGTGTCAAAATTTTTTTAAACGTGGCCAAATAGGTAACCTTGGTGTTGAAGCGGATTATGAACTCCTTCATAGGGGTTATATAATGATATTTAAAACACGTGGAATGGGACCCGTTAAGGGACAAGACAGTAGTGGACGGTACACAACATACTAAACGGAAGTCAGCTAGTGGGCGAGAGGGAGTGCCTGCCTACTCAGGCTACCCAAGTAAATAGGTATAACTGAAAATATAAAGCAGAGTATTGCCGAAGATACCTCAAAAGGTGATGTATTACAGAAGTAATTGGGAAACCTCCCCCATTTTGAGGCCAGTTTTATAAAAGTCATACGCATTTAAGACACTAATAAACGATCTGCTTACAGTCCAAAAGAATAATGAACCTCGTCTAGCACCACATAAGACACATGAACAAAAAAAGCAGAGATGTTGGCAAAGTAGGGTTCCTCTTTCTCGAGATGCGAGCGAAATGAGATAGTAAATCAAAAAGGTACGAGAAGCACAGATAATCAAATAGGTTAGATGAAAGGAGCGGAGGAGCGTGCTATGAGGGGCTCGCTATGATACGGAGGGTGCATGGGGGGGGAGGGTGGGCTAATACTCAGCACCGACCCGTCTAGCCTGAGACGGATATATGGAAACGAGTGTGTTGCGTCTGTCATGGACGTGGGGCGGTGTAGCCAACGGGTAAGTTGTGTTCTCGGGCTTAAGAGACGAAGTTCATGCTGGGTGCGGTTACAGCCCAGTGAAACACAACAAAGTAGAAATCTCAGAGGGACTTGGAGAGGGTGATCATGTTATGAGTCAGTGGGGGAATTACCAAGGACTGCAACGTCAAGTGTGCGTGAGTTTGATATCGACTCAACAACCCGTCTGCAAAATAGTCTGAGGACACTACAGATACAGAGGAGTAGTAAGAGAATCTGTCCGCGTAAAACACAACGGATGATAAGGGGAACGGGAAATAAAAATTGAAAACCCGTGAGGCCAGACATAGTCTAGGTGTTGTGTGATCACTCTGTCAGTCGAAGATGGCTGGGCTTAACATAAGATTCTGGGCAATTGGTCTTTTCTCGGGGAATTAAAAGTAGAATTGAAATCAAGATACCCCTCATCTGCGACATTCAGCTATGATAAAGTTCACTGTAGTTTTCCATCTGTTAGACTAATACAGAATCGAAATCAGGAAAGTAACAATTTGACACTTTGTGGACAGCACTTACCTCTTATTTGGGTTACTTGCGTCGTCGTGAGGTAAGCCTGTAGAGAGCCAAAACCAGGACGACGGGTCTCTCGCGCAGACTGACGCAAACCGTACGAATAACTGCCTTCTCCCGCTTCTTCTGCTCAACTTCTTGCCCCCGTGGACTCGAGCCTCAAACCTGTTCCAGCTTCTAAATCACATAAAACATCAAATTCAGATCAGCGACTCGTCCCAGCTAACTCTACTCGTCGCGCCTCTCCAATATCTGACTTCTCCGCCGCAATCTTATCATTACTCGCTGTTCGGCTTGTGAAGAAATCTTATGAAGATGAATGGATAAAATGGTGTAAATGCTTTAGGGAATTAAGCTTCTTTTGAGAAGCTACGTTGGGACGATTAATCACGATTCCAGTGACAAAAGTAGTTTGCCTTCACTTATCAACCTAGTTGACGGAGATAGATAAGAAAAAATGTAAACATAAGGAGGAGTTTCCAAGGGGAGAGCGAATCCGAATAAGGTTTCAGGGGGATCAATATGGTCTTGATTCTATCTTGGAAGGTATATTAAAGACAGGCTGGTCTTTGAAACATCTCTGATTAAAATTAATGATAGGTGAAAAACGTCATTTGTGAGAATCAGAACATGAATGCTTACTAGTAGATTGCTGTCAGACTGTTTTACAAGAAGCTTTGTAGAACTGTTGACAAAATTTTTCCAAAATAGAACACTGTCGCGATCATCTCCAGAACTCGCACGTGGAACATAAAAGAAGAATTTCATGACCTCCCCTGACGCTCCTCGCTTCCCAAGACTTAGGCTAGCCCACAGCGAGCTGCTCTTTAATAGCAGACACCAATCTCTGCCCCACTAAATGCACCAAACACAACAATCAAAAAAACGACCTGGATAAACCACCCAAGGCACCATACAAATACCAAACAAAAAAAACATGACAATAAACACGATTAAATAAATTGACAAAGACAATTAGAGCAAAACTAAAAACTCATCAACGTCCAAAAAAAATCTACCTCACTACCTAAGGTTCGCAATTTGCATTGTATGGCGATCTCGTGACTTTGCTAAAAATCTCTTAGAGCAGGATAGGCGCGAATAGTACTGCACTAAAGAGAATATTTAGCCCGAGCACAAGAAAACAGTTCGGTTAGCACTCAGATACGCGATGCTTCGAGAAAGCTGCAAGGGGATGCAAGCAAAAGGACCAGGATAGTTATGATAGAACCCATTTGTACCATGAGTTATGATACAGGTCAAGAGACGGAAAAAAATTGCTCGAAAGACGAAGACATAGTGGACAAGTGCCAAACCCAACAATAATCCTTAGAGAAGCATGGAGATAGAGAATAATCTTGGAGCAGAGAACGCCGCAAAAGAAAAACAAAAACCTGGTTATACAGACTGCGCAGGAGGGAAAGTATCTTATGCAACTAAGTTGATATCGTGTGGGTCGGTAAAAGATACACAGTGAAATAGCACTCCGCCTTGGCAGAATGACTAAACCTCTCTATTCAGCACATTTTAGGATCTAACCAAGAGAGGAGGCGAGGGCATAGGGATGCGTAGACAGTTAGATGTTGCATAACGGGTGTCTAATGCGAATTTATATATAAGTTCATTCAAAATCAGATATACCAGTGGCGAATAGTAGTTGTATGAGCATTTGCGAAGGAAGTCATATTCGGCAAAATGCAATAACTTTTATGAGAGTAACCACAGAACCAGGTAGTTCACTTCCAAACTGACCTAATCTGGTGTTTATAGATGGTCAAAGGTGGTGTAAAGCGTTATACGTGAGGATAACGAAAGAGTTTTTATATAGGTGCAAAAAGAATACCGCATTATCGCGAACTCAGAGATCGAAACCTTGTTCTCCAGGCATAGTGACGGTTGATATGATATCATGTGTAACCGAGACACTAAGGGAGGCCGGCCGCTCACGTGTAAAAGATACACCAGAGGAAATAGTGTGCTTGAGAGTATATTTTTATTCGCACTTCGTTGCTATACTCACATTAGGAATACAGATAAAAAAGGTAAAAGAGTTAAAGTCCGTCAAGTACCTATCAGCGAGGGAGTCTATCCCCGTTTTACACTAGCTGACGTAGACCAACGGAGGGACTATGTCAGTTTTGGCAGGAAGACGGACGAGAACTGAGCCAGTGCTGTACGGTTGACTGTCGGCGGCCGGACCGGGCACCAGCAGGTGTGAAGCCGCCAGGGGAGCCTTTGTCCATCAGCTGGCCTCAGCTCCATAACCGAAGCATTCCTGTCGATGGCCACCGGCTACTCATACATTCGGTCAGCTGACACGAGCGGCCGGGCACTATACGAAGTCGAGTAGCGAACCTTGTCGAGATATATCCTAAACAAGCCGAAACCTACACACTCTACTGACTGAGAGCTATCCTAGGCCCTCTCGCGCGTCTCTCTAATCTATAAAGATGAAAAGAGGGGAAGCTGACAAAGCCTAGCACAGCCCTAAATTCACCAAAGAGACAAGAAAACAAAGTAAAGCGGCGAAACAAACGAGTCTAATAACAAAGACGTGAAAGAAGCCGATTGCGCGGGATTAAGATGAGTTGGTGATACATATCTTGGTAGTGCACATTATGTTGTCGAATAATCGCGATTAGCTACTAGTAGTCTTTGGTTGGCTCAAATTCACTAAGACTACGTTACAGACGTCAATCGGCATAATTCAGGGGTGCGGGAAAAATGAGTGCGGAGGTTATCCTAACTCCTACACTGGTAAGGGAGTTAAAGCATCTAAATCCTCATACCATTTATAATCATACGCAGTGGGAGCAATTCCTTATAAGTCATCCAGTGGGAGAGGTACTCAACCAACATCCTCCTTGGCATACCCGCCGAGCATAGTTACAGAGAAGTTGACGGTGACATCCAACAGTATAACACCAGAACAAATAATCAGGAAGCCAATCCATCAAGCGGGAAACAAAAAAGTACGAGAGCCTACACCATGATCACAGAGAGAACTGATCATGGCACTCTCCACAACGAGCCAAAAAGGGAGCTCTGCATTGACCCATAATATAGCAAGAGGGAACGTAACTTTCACCGGAGGTACAACGGGCAAAATACTTTCTAGACCTACAAATCGTCAGCATGGATGTACATAGCATAGATAACTCTATCGGATAGAAGATTAGGGGAAGGCGGAAACACGTGTAAAATTAAGGCCAAGACAAAAAATGAGTGTAGTATCATCCCGGATCTTTGAGAGCTACTGACTTGCATCCGTGGTACTGTGAGCAATCGGTATAGATAAAGAAAATATTGTACTATAGCAATATCCAAAAATGTTGAGGCCAAGAAGTAGCGAAAGGATTGCGAAGCAGCGGTACTCAGATCCATCCCCATGAAGATGAAGCTCGCTCTGAACAATAAAACTAAGACAAAGAGTAGGAAAGGGTCAGCGCATATAGGAGGCACGCTAATCCTGAGACAAGGAGAGAGTAGGAAACTTCATCTTAAAAGTCTACTCATGGCGTGCAGAGTAATGTGGACATACTAGACAGCACGACTAGGAATTGTTAACTTAATGCAGAACAGTGAGTGATGTGGCAACTTTGACACATTACAATATGGAAAAAAGTATCAATCTTGGATGTGTTCGGAGGGAGATATATAAGATAGGTGAGAAGAATTGAGACATGCCATGTATTGTAGGAGAAGTGGTGCGGGAAACCAAACACCCCAAAGTAAGGAGAGAAAATGTCAAATATGCATAAAGAAATACGCATAAATAGATAAACGAAAAGAAGAACGCGCAGAAAGAAGCAAACGCGAAAAAACAAGAAGAGAGAGAGAAGAAGGATAAGAGAACAAAGCGCAGAAGTGGTGAGGACAGAGGAGACGTGAAATTGAAAAATGCAAGGGAAAACCCTATGATTAGTTGCATTAGAGGTGTTCGTATTTGGGATTTTTTTCGTTAATCTCTGGAGGCGGGCGCGAGGGAGATAACGCAAGAAAATCTGCCACAAGTGCCTTCACTGTTCAAGGACGATTTATCGAAGCACACGACCTGGCTAGACCGCTTTCCATAGAATTCCCCTTGGTCACCATCCAGGTGTGAGATCCCATAGAAGGAACAGGTTCTTCTTCGATAATCTGGCACAACCTTATGGAGATTAATAGGCCTTTCAAACGTACGCCTCGCGTTGTTCACTCGTAGTAACCAAGTGACCACGCTGCTCTCCTTGATCCACAGCACCAAAGACGGTAAGAGAAAATGTACTGGAAAGGACTGGCATGGCGAAATGCGGCGATTCCGAAACTAGGAACCCAACATAGCCGGCGTGTGTCTTCGATGAGTCGACCCGTAGATCTTCCGTTCGTCCAAAATCAGAGAATGACAACGAAGGCTGTCAGGGCGTCGCAGGGCACGGGAATAAAAAAAGAAATAGAATAATAAAAAAGAAACACAAAGAGAACCGAAACAAAACAAATAACAAAACAAAAGAAGAAGGAAATAATTAATCAATAGAAAAAAACGAGAAAACGTAAAGCAAGAGAAGACGAAAAAGAAATAAACAAATACACAAACACGAATAATAGACAACGAAAAAAACAGAGGAGAGCAACGTACAAAGGCCTATGCGCTATGAGCCTGCCCGCGCAGAGGAGTGTGAGGCAGGCAGCTGTTTGGGATGCTAGCTGGATGCCTGTCACCCCTGTAATAACTGGACATGTTTACAAGAGATGACAATGGCTCTCAAAAGGGACGAGAGGGAGGATAAGTGTGAATGGGTACAAGCAGAGAGGCGTGTGAGTTCTTGCGTACATGAAAGACAGTAAGGTTCTTTTAGGCAAATTGTAATGGGTTGACAGATGATAACCGGTATGGGTTAGGTGACATATATAAGTATTAGTCAGAAGAAAGAGAAATCGGGCAGTGTGAACGAGAGTGGGCTTACATATTTTCAAGATTGGGATGTAATATACCGACTAAAGAAATGTTCGAGGGAAGGGGCCATGGGTGAGGAGCCCATTCGGCAGTTATAAGATAGCTATAGAAGAGTAAGAAATAGAGACAGTCAGGAGGGCGTAGATTTTTTAAAATAGGGTTTAGCCGGACTGGGGGGGGATCGATGCTAGTTTGTGGGGAAAGAGAAGACCAGAGAAACTGTACCAATCCCCCGGGGTGGGACTGATAAAAAGAAGAGGAGGTTTCTCATCTGCCTTAGCGACTATGAGAGTGGATGGCCAGGTGCGAACAAAGATGACACGGGAAAAAGAATCCTCGGCAGCCGATTCAGTTCTTGTAGATCCTGGTGACTGAAGGACTCGAGCACCACGTGGCGAGTGAGCACTTGTCTTGTACGACCATTAGTGAAGATGGAGGATATGTGTGGCGTTGATTGGTACCATGGTGTAGATAAGAGACAGCACGGCCGGACACCTGGCACTTAATTGTTCTAAGCTTCTTGTGACAATGCGTTGAAGCTTATCACCGGCATAGAAAAAGCAGTAACCTTGAGGTCCCCTCTTTGAGAAATGTGCACGTAATCGTGTTCATGGTACTCTGTCTGAGCAGCCCAGGCCGGTCGGGAGTACGAACCGCCTTGTGCAGCTTGATGCGTAGACAGTAGACATACATTCAACTTGCTACTTACATTGCGGTTCAGCAGAATCACATACCCGTCCCTGTTTACTATTCTAACTTGAGGAGCCACACTATTCATAACTATGATACCAGAGGAAGCAATGGAGGAGTGGTGAAACTATTATAACAAAGGAATATAACCAAACAATTCTATCTACAAGAAACACAAATCTATCCTGAAAAACAAAAAGAAAAGAAAAAAAAGAAAGACACAAAAAAGAGAAGAAACAGAAAGACAGAGAAAAGGCAAACCAGCGAATGTCGCACATATCTGTTGTGGTGACTCATGCTGTTAAGTGGACAAACGGTTGCTGACGTGTCGTACGTCTTATTAAGACGGAGGCATCCATGATATTGTCTAGAAGGTCGCAGTTCGATCCTCGCCTCTGGAGCAGCGTACATTTAAGTGTGGGCGTAAGGCACTCTCCGCATCATTATGCCATATCTAAGCTAAGCTTTAGGTAGTGATAGCAATCTCATATCAAATCCGTAGTAGTAAGCTTCTTCCGTATTAAGGCATTGAAATCCCAACTACCCTGTCAGGTCAGAAGTATCCGATGGACATGTGATTGAGATAGACAGAATAACTAATTATAAAGGGATTTATATATTAAATAGAAAGTCGCTCAAGATGTCCAATCTTAGACCTATTCATCTGCTCTGGGCAAGCTGGGAGAGTTCGCGTGGCGACCCAGGAGCTCAGAGTAGCGGAGCAGCTAAGCGCTAGTCTCCGCCGATGCAGGCATAAATGTAAGCTCAGAAGCAGGAGATATGCAGAAAAGGCTTCCAGCTCCACAGACATTAGCTGTCCATTTCGGACTCACCGAACCCGGCTCATATCCTTTATGGGAGAAAGGCGGGAGACCGCGCGGCGCGGCGGGGCAACGAACGACGGTACTACGACTATCGGCCCAATACTCATATGGGAGGGGGTCGTGTTAACAGAAACTCTCGGAGGGGAGGAATGCGTAGTCCATATAGCACTGTGTTATGTGTGCTGAAGATGAAGGACGCCAGGTTGGTTTTGATCTGAGGAGAGGTATTGGGCTAGTTGACAACTATAACCACCACCCCGTGGAATGTTTAGGGTATGCGCATTAAGACTGTAAAAATGCAAAAGACTATTTATAATACTCTAGAGTTCGCAATAATAAAGCTACAGATCATGGGGGATGAACATAGATTGTAGATGACAAGAGCGTATAAAGCACAACGTAGACGTGAGGTAGTGTGAAGCGGTACCCCTTGTGGCAGACTTAAATTCCTTAGTGTATATCTAACAAATGGGTTCTCATAATGTTAAGGGAACTAATGGATGGCAAGATAGAGCCATTATCGAACAAGAATAGCCAAGTAAAGGCAAGAGGTGTATCCTTAAAGGAGTTAGTGAGTGGTATGGGGCTTCATCTAAGCCTGGTAGTGGTGTGGGCGTAACCGGTTAATGGGGGCCAGGTTAGTTATGTGGAAGGAGAGCAGTCAATGAGAAGGAAGAATAAGGATGTCGTAAGAAAGTTGGAGAGAGAGGGAGCCTAGAGACAGATAGAGATATAGCAAAACGGGAACGCGAGCAACCCATATAGTGAAGGTTACAGTTAAACATATCTATATTACGTGAGGAAAAGCGAGTTTGAGAGCTGTAAAGGACATGTGCTGATGAAATGCTTATAGCTGAGTGGTTGTCATGGCTGCGGAAACTACAGGTATAGAAAACAATTGAATATACATAATTGCATCGCTAGGAGAGCACATTTTCGCGACAAAAGGTATGTGCGATAATCTACGGCCAGTGCATCGGGTGTGGCGTTGGGAGTGTTAGCCGCCGGTTCGGGGTTTGGGAGGCACTTGTTTTAGTACGAGAGACTATGTACTCAAGGGAGCCGGCTTTGACACCTGCTAGCAGGAGCGGGAAATAGGAGGCTGACGCAATCAGCTGCGGGGCACGTGAAGTCAGTTCTCCGTGTGGCAGGGCCACGCGCCACAGGCGGAAGCTCCAGCAGATAGCTACCACCATAGATAAGACGGTCCGAAGAGGAATGAACGGACCCAAAACGACAGGAGGACCTACAAGGTTGACCAACTCTGGGTGCCGAACAGGGGCATAGCTAGTGTGGACTTGCATCCACAAGGTGGACCGCTACCGCGTGTGTGAGCCAGCCTGAGCGGCGATTCTTGGGGACCTTCAAAAAAAAGATCAAACGGAGGAGGGTGGCGGGAGAGGAGGCCCGGGCCTAACCACAAGGGTTACGAGAGAGGCGAGCTGTTCAGACTCGCGGAAATCATTCTCGCGTTGCGAACCTATGACTTCCGAGGCGGGGACGCGGGTCTTGACGGATAGAGGTCGGGCGACCGCTCTAGCGTGATCACCGTAAGACAGCCTCCATTGATTAGTTTTATATAATTCTGGTGGTAGGTTTCAAGTTTTATTGGTTTATTGATCGGCACAACCTGTCCAAGCAGTTGCGGGAGCTACGCTAGGAATTAGTGGGCGGGGTGCCGGCCACACGTCAAAAGCACATAGGAATACTTCACAACTCGAAAGCCGTCGAGGGATGGACCTGAGGATAGAGCAATGGGCATTAAAAAGGAAATGGTACAGTACCACAATGCCCGTTATAGAGATCTCGAGAGTGGGAGGTTTATGAGAAAATTTAACCACGGTACGATGGACCGTGGGGGGTCAGGGCGACTGGACATTAATGATATATAAGCAGTGGCGGGGATAACTGTGGTTAGAGCAGGACGCAGGGGCAGTAGCAATGAAGAAGATGGCCGCTCCTCGAGAAAAAGCAATGTTCTTTGTCTTACCAAAAGATCGGATTAAGGCGTAGGAAACGGGTCGTATATTTGAGTTGAAAGATTGATAAGGAGGGAAAGAAAGCGGGGAGTGATTCTGGGTGTAAGAAAGAGAAACATGAAAATGAGATTAAGATGACCACAGGAAGAGAGAGTGGTATTTAAATGTTGCGTGGGTGGTGGACCAAAGCCCCCGGGATAAAAAAGGTGAGGTATACAGCAGCCTCAACGTGTGGGGCGCGAGGCGCGAATTGAAAACATGAAACCCAAGTGACCCGGATCTAGCCGATATTATAAAACTCGCGGTAGGGGATGTGCTCCGGTTACTCGCTGAATGTGCGGAAGTAGGACTGTGAAACACACCCCGAGCGACCTCCGATGGCGTGCACAAAACGGACATGTAAAGAGAGGAAAGTTCCAGCCTGTTATCCCTGATGTGTCAGAGGGAACCCCTACGAACAGGTGGAGTCATTGGCTTGCGACGGCGTGCGTGTTTGTATAGGTGGTGGCTGTGCCTAAGAGGAGGAGAAAAACGGTACATTACTCTCTAGGGCCGGAAGATAATCAACGAGAGACCGAGTGCGCAGGGTGCGGTGCGGAGCACTGGCCCGCTGACACTGGAGGGAGAAGGGCCAGAGATGAGCGTGCAAAGAGTCACCGGGACTGAAGTCTAGGGGCCAGCGAAGACCAGGAGAATGGAAAGGTGAAACGATAACAGACCAGCTGAGTCAAAGACAAGTGATTTACGATCGGACAAAAGAAGAATAGCATTGACTTTTACTCTGTCACATCGCATTCTATCTGAAAAAAGCACACAAGAGTCTAAATTGAAACAAGAACATAAAAACAAACTCCTTTGTGAACCTCTAACGAACAACTATAGAATAACTAAGATGTCTCCTTCAGTTACGCTGTAGCGCAACCTGCAACTACTGGGACTGACTAACAACATAATGTCTACGAGAGTAAACGAGTGGCCCAGCCGAGCCCGGCGCCTCATATCGCGCCGTTTACGATAGGGTAAGTTCTATGGCTCATTCCGCGCGGTGAACACAACAATACCGGTATAATAGCGGCCTTATATGATGCAAGAATGAGCGACATGACAGGATTCTAAGAGGAAGTGAAGGCAAAAAAGTGGACAGGGAGAGCAAAGGAAAATTAACATAAAAAACCTTTCGACCTTGGTAAAAACAGCGCCACTTCGAAATCTGAAGGGAAGAAAATAGATATAGATTAGGAAGATGTAAATAGGAGATTCGAGTGTGTCTTCTATAATGTATAGGAACACGTACGGATAGGACCACAATCAAAAGTTGTCCGTAAGATAAGTCGTCCACGGCGTTGCGCAGCCTACTGATGTAGAGTATCCACAATTTCGTGTATCGTCATCAGCAGTTTTCCGGAGGGAGAGTGCGTACAGACGCTCGGTGTGTGGCGACCACGTGCAACACCTTGGAGCCTCCAAGGGATTTTTACGTACGGTTAATTCGCCCGAATTGGTCGTGTCTCAGCACTATCTGCAAGATCAACCAACGTTACAACAATCAAATGGGGCCTCAGACCTACAACACTACGGACCAGCACGAGCGCTTACAGTATAGTGTGTGCTAGTGGAAAGTGTAACTACATCCGTTCATGTAGCCTCTCAGCTTAAGTATGATGAATAGTAACCATAGTAACTGGGTTAGTGAGTGGTTGCAGAAAAAAAAGAAGAATAGGCGAAAGAGAAGTATGAGATTAATTGGATATGAAAGGAAATTAGGAACCATACTGGTGTTGAGGGTATGTAAGTATTGCTCACTGTAAACGCGATGATTTCAAA
Organism: Doryteuthis pealeii; assembly: GCA_023376005.1. Taxonomy (NCBI): domain Eukaryota; kingdom Metazoa; phylum Mollusca; class Cephalopoda; order Myopsida; family Loliginidae; genus Doryteuthis; species Doryteuthis pealeii. Next base: position 104,592 of record CM042166.1, read on the forward strand.
GAAATACCATGTGGGATTTTGCTCTGGAGAGTGTAGGGAATCAGTCGAATCGCCTTGAAAGAATGGTGAGTGCAAGAACATTGTGACTGAACATAGTTTTTCATATGTTTAGGTTCTCAGTCCACATGTTCAGTCATTGGTTATTAAAAATAATAATAGTTTGGGAATAAAGGATATGTACCGATGTGGTGAGGATAACTTGTCTGCATGAACGCTGCAAGACGACGCTGGTAAAGTGTAGAAATTGGAGATTTCAAGAGAGTGAATCCATGTTATTAAATGCCCCGGTTCGTACCTATGGACGTATTGCTGATTTCGCAGTTTAATTTGACGTCTTTTTTTCATCCAAAAACAAAGCATTTTTACCTGTTTATATACGGCTTCGTAAACAGACTGCCATTTTCATTAGTATTAAACTACGGCGAACCGACGTGAGCTACACACGGAAGGCACTACTACAGCCCGACACGACTGTAAAAACTCCTTTATCCAGATCGTACACCATTGGCACCAACAATACACTCCCACTCATATCTCAAGATGATCTCTAATAAACGGGATGACTCCTCAACAGAATCTCTGCCGATATATCAGTACTATACGTTATATACGGTTATAATGATGACTATCTCGAGCGTGTGGTGTAAAGACATGCATAGAACAACAGGAAGACTTATGGAGATGTATTGCATAAGTTATGATTCTTCATTGGGAGTAGCTGTATAGAACGAAAAGCTTGCTCGCTTGAAGCCTCTCCATGACATCATCAACGCAGGGGGAAAGGATGCGAGAAGCGTCATCTGGCCCGGGTGGAAAAAATAGGGACTGATAAAAAATGATCTAAGAAGAGGTCTCTCAAGTCGGTTATATTTCTTTACTTGTAGAATTTTGGCTCTATGACTCTGGGAGAACAAATAAGAAGAACAAGACAACTGTCTTGCTCCGTCCAAGACTATGTCGGGACGCGGTTGTGTGCTTATATAACGCGCGAGAATCTCATCTCTGGACTGAATTTGAAGGCATAGTAACGTAATCAGTCAAAGGTAGTAATACGGCGCCTCATAGGTGATATAATACATGTATGCACACCAGAACAAGCCCCGCCCAACATGTGTAGTGATGTGTGCTACATTGGTGATCCGTAGATCGTCTGGTTGGATCTGGTGAGAGGGTAGTCGGGATTGATAGTTCCTAGCCCAGAAACTAAATATCTTAACGCTAAACAGCGCAAGCTATACGAGACTATAGGGTGATACGGACGTACGCAAAAACAGGCGCAAGCCAGAGAAATAGCTCCTGTTCGGTCCGATATCGTCGATTCAGATAGAGCAGTTAGTGATGAGACGGGCTTACTCGCACCTTCTAGGTGCAGCGAATCCTATGCTATATCAACTATCGCTCCTGAATTCAGAAGTGAAAAGACCAGACAACATGCAGCGCTTCACGATACTGTCGGTTCTTATCTAAAATCGAACCGGTATGCAGGATCATCACTGCAAAGTCTGTCGCAGAATCATTGTTCCAGTGGCACAAAGGGCAAACCTGATAGAAAATCGATCATCGATAAGCACAGAGCACTCGCCTACTCCGATCCGAATTAGGGGATCGACCTGTCAGTGCTCGCTGGATATGGACTCTGAAGATAGCCCACTCTGATCCAGTAAGTGTAATGTAAAGGCAGACGGCAACGCCGCCTTGCATAAGGATGTTGTACTCAGGATTCATGCATAAGTCTCCAAGCCTGACATAAGAGGAGACGGGGTTCTACAATCAAAAAGAAGGATGGACATGGGAAGCAGCAAGTTCTGTAGCTCTATTGTGATTTATATCGTGTGTGGTGTGTGTGTGTGTGAAAAGGCAAGGAGTCAGTTCAGTGAAAAGCGAGACAAGGTAGATTCCCAGAACGAGGGAGAGACAGCTATACTACGGATCGGGAGTAGACAGCGAAGAAATTGTACTGTGATATGGTAATAAAGCAGAAAAGAGGAAAGAAACAGAAAATCAAAAGTATACCAAGAAAAGATATCTGATCGTGTGGTAATACAATGGGGTGGCTGCATCGGGAGCTAAAAGGCTCGATATTTGTTTTCTTTTACAACGAAAGAGGACCTATATGTCTCGTTCATTGTTCTAACGCTCTCTTGTTTGTTATTATAACAACACAAAAGTGACCCTCGAGGCCCTATGAGGGTTGGTGTATCATTATCGGGTTGGTTTTTGTAGTTTTGGTCATTGGGGCCCCAGGGCGTCGGAATTTCAACGCAGAAGGCTGTAAATAAGGTACACGTATCATACCTATACTCAGTACTCACATAAATACATAGGATTAAAAGAAATCCAGTACTCAGCGATATGGGGTATATACTCTCAACTGTTCTGACTCTCTGGATTCACGAATATATGATGAAAGTCTGAAGGTGACGGCCTCAGGTGTAGGGTATTAGGTACTGCTATCAAGGGTGAATATAGTATGATAGGTATATATATATACTATGGCTGAATATTCGGATTGACGGATTATGTACTATAATATAAGTCTGCTTGACGATATATATAATATATATATAGGTATGATAACATGGACATATAGATATGATACTCGTATACGTACGGCTAGCCACTCTCAGCTCACATGATTACACGTTAAGTAACGGAAAACAAGAACAGATGTATCATGTAGACGTAATGAGCTAATATTGGTCAGCCACAAAAACTATATAGGCCGGACTAACCAACGAGAAGCTGAGTGTATGCGAATGATGAAGGTCTAAGCTAGATTGTGGTTGCAAACGGTTAACTCATATCTAATAATCGACAAGTTAGACGAGACTTACCCTAAGCTTTAACAATGATACGGCCTCAAACAAACCTGGCCCGACGAAAGAACTACAATCTCTTAGTATGTACGTTCTCGGCCCATATTAGATCATAGCTCCGATCATGAACGGTAATTTAATCTCATTAGATGCTGCTTGATGCAGGGCACTGGAAATAGGGACACGAAAGATGAATACAGTGTTAAGATTGTGTGTAATTTATGGTAATCGATTGTTTACCTTACCCATTATAAAAATAGCGGTACAATTCCGCCTAAGTTGGAATTAATATATAGATGACCACTTGATAAACTTTGTGAGAAAAAATCAGGGTCGACAGTCAAATTAGCACAATTATTTCGTCCTTCAGCATGGTACTATATATATGGATACTCACTGGTACACCACAGCATAAGTAGTGCAGAGGCCAAGCTGGCCCTACTATTAATAGTATGACTCAATAGCATGGAATATACTATACATATAGTAGTCCAAGAAGGGGTATTGACATGAGCGACATCAGAGCTAGATGTGAACATCTCTTAATCTAGGAGGCTCGCAGAAATTGACGCACGCTCTAGCTATGTGGCCGGTAATGCTGGACTATATCAGTATACGAGCTCTCCTCCCCATAATGTATATTTGTTCAATTTGCGCATCGCGCATTATTTGAAACAAATTGAACTCAAATACTTAATCTCCCAAACAGAACACACATTTATCTCATGAATAGCTTTATCGTGTTTAACATTCTGGTGTTATATGATTCGGACAAATTCGTGATTTTCAAATGTAGTATATTGCAGTGAAGTAATGAACATGTCGGATATTTCGACCAAAAAATATACGACTTCTCTCAAAGTAGAAAAGAGAACAAAGGTAGATGGTTAGCATGGCGGCGGAATAGTTATTGTAAACTAGAAATGGATATCAGGGGAAAATATACCGACATGTTGACTTTGTATGAGTAATGTGTAAAATTGTAATGCAAATCAATTGCGTAAATGGCAGCATAATAGCTGTTACTCTAGGTTATACGTAGACGAGAGCCTTGGTGGCTGATTCTGATGCAGATAGCTATTGCGACTGCTCTCCGACTATGAGTAAACTAGAGCCACTCTGTACAGGAGCATCTCTTGGGTTTCCCGTGGCATACACACAGCACAAGTTCCGCGCTTATTACTGCGTACAGCATATGTTGTACTGATTAGCGAAATGGGTTGGTGATCGTCAACCAGCCTGGATGGTATACTGGCATAAAAAAAACTTGAATGAAGTGGTTCAAGTCAAAAGGGTAATGTACTGCAAACCAAGATTCGGCGACTTTTTAACAGCGCGTAACCATGATTTTATAAATTCTAGTCCTGGCTTTTTGATTATAGATATTTACTCTGAAAGTTTATCTGCGGGGAAAATAGCCCTGGTAATAATACTAGATGATAGAAGAGAATAACAAACATATCTTTTTTTTTCCCTTTTTTTTCCAACTCAACTCGCTACGTTACGAATAAGAAGGTGATCTCTGTTCAGTCTCCAACATCGCTTCGGCGTGGGGTCAGCAACTTATCACGAATGATAACTCCGGAGAGCGGCGGTTTAATTATAACCGGCACGGGAGGCACCTAATGACTATTGGATATACATACCAACAGTTCTCGGGGTAAAACCCACACAACACAACACACAAAACGTCATGATCCTACCTCATCGTACCGACCAACACTAATCATTCACAAAATTATCTACTCCAACACAGCTATCCTCAAGCCACGCCCTGTACCGACCACTAGGCGGCCACAGTATAGGGATAAAAATGCACGCGAGACTGCAACCTCTGTTTGAGAGAGAGGAGAGTAAAGACCTCCCTAAATGGTGATATCTACCTGTTTTGTGAGCCAGGATGAAAGATAGGTTGAGGATCCGTCGTAGATGCATTAGACGCGCTCGAGAAATGCTTAGAGATAGGAGAAACAGAATATGAAAAGGACCAGTTAGCAGTAAAACACGTGGCGAACACTCCCACTCTAGATCCGAGGACTTCAACTGTAGGCTGAAGAGCGGTGACACGAGAGGTCCGAGAAGAGCCTCCCCCTCACTTACAATTTTGCAAGATCGCGATATAGCGAGCACTAGCAACCTAGTATGCTCTCTGGCCAACCCAATTATATGCACCCTTTATGATGGAACTCAGCAAGCAAACCGTCAAGTCGCCATTTATGCGCTAGTATTGGGAGTTATGCGAAGGACGCGGAGATGGAAGGGGCGCTCTGGATGACTGGCGCGTACACGGATCCTAAGGAACGTGAACTCGAACTGGTGTGATCGCAGACAAAAGGTCTCTCGATGGAACAGTGTGGCATATATTAAGTTCTGAGTTCTCTCAGGAGATAGGGTGGGCGCACCCTGATAATGGCACCTATTGTTACCTGGTTTCACATCTTGGATACACATGGTTACACTTAATCGGAGGCGCGGGTCTTCCTTGCACAGACGCAAAATAATGAAGAGTTGATTTATATTCGTAAGATTTACTTAAGAAATATAAATCTTGATGATAAAGGCATTTGATGTGTGGTGTTGGTATTCCGCATTTTAAATAGGGCAGTTATATTTCGTAGCAGAGTGTCTTACATTAATGCAAGCTATTTTTTATTGTAGAGCATTTTGAATGTGGCACCGGTGAGGATTCGTGATTGAACTCGGGGTCGACGATTGTCCATTTGTCGGTCTATCAACTGTCTGGAGAGCTAGTTTCTATCCGAACATCAAGGGCGCTCTGCCAACAACTGCTATATTTGATAAAATGCATTACACTATCAGAGTTTGTCTGTATAGATGAAAGGACGATATGTCACACATATTTGGCACAAAGGGATCTGAAAATCTCGCGCAATAACAGAGTAATGATGAAGAAAATATTTAGTGAAGGCGTCAATTGCAAGAGAGAAAGTATAGCTTCTATGCACACGTTTTCACACTTGATAATGGTTTTATAATAATGAGCGACACTCGGTAATTAATGGAGGAATAAATATGCCGTATCATGCCTGATCTTCAGCTCTGGAGCAATCACTTAAAATGTTATAATGACAGTGAACTTGGATATCTCCAACTCATTAACTGATTCTTCTTATTCTTCACTTTGACATAGTTTATGAAGGCAAACGAACGCTGAAAATAGCGAGGATCACAGGAAGTCAAAGAGAAAGAAGAAGATATAGGCAAGCGAAGAGGAAGACCAGGAGAGATAGAAGCTCTCTATATCAAAACTGGTATTATTTGTTATCGAGTATATAGTGAGTGATAGAAGTATAGGTACGGTATGAATGATCGATAGTGGTATATAATCTAATAATTAATTGGAGGGATACACAAGGGCATAATATAATGCTCACTCACTCTCAAAGAAGTGTGCAATATAATGTGTAATATGTATCGTTATATATAAGAAACTATACTCCATATTATTCGAGCTAATATTAGAATGTGTACCCTCAGCTATAATAATAATAGGCATATAAGGTTCATATCGATAGAATTATAATAATAAATAATATATTATATATGATGAAAGGATCGTAGTATTATTATATAATTAATTACTTATGATTAGTGTTAGATATATATTAGTATAAAATATTAGTCTATATAATATATAGTGTTAGATGTGTACAGGATGGTGGATGTGTGTGTTAGCCGAGTGGTGTTGTAACCGTACTAATAACAATAATATCATGAAGTGGGTATATTATACCGTAGATAGAGCGATGTAATGCAAGAAATAAAAATATATTAAAATCTATGTATGTAGAGAGAATTTATATAAATAGTAGTATCAATAATTATATGTATAATCTCAATGAGATTAGGTAGTAGGCATTCGGGAGAATAGAAGGTAGACGCAAGCACTTATGGTATACTATGCATGTGTGCTCTCGCTTATGCGGTGATTTGCTCCACTTCCCTAAATGGTATATAGTAATACGGTAGCTAAACATCTAAAATAGGATAGTGATTAATGTTGTTGGTGGTGGTGTGCCACCGGGGAAAGGGAATGGTGCGTGTTCAACCTCGTGGGTAGGCAAACAACTGTCATGGTGCATAGTATGATGTGTGATGTTGTGGGGTGCTTGTCGTGTGTGACTGAGCTCTATGAGTGCGATGTCAGATGTCGGTGTAATGTAGTATATTGTATATATTATATGTTATATAGATCAATAGACAAATATAATATAGGTATGATATAATAGAAGTGTATATTATAATAAATATATAATAATTGAGCTATATGTAAAATAGCCCGGAGCAAGCTCGTTGTAGAGAGCGAGAACATTGATTCACAAATGATAGGATTAGAGTCAAACTGAAATAGAGGCAGCGTTTCTTGTGAGGATTATGTCGTACTGAAGAAAGAAAGTATATGCGCCATTATTTACTTGCCTAGACTGAGTTTGGCTGATGCCTTCCAATTCTATACTAATTTTCATTTGAGGTACTCAATATTAAGTACGTATTAGTATTATGTTAGACCAGGAGCTGATGGCAAGACTTACCAAATGGAATTCACATGCCCAGAGATTTAATGAGTTACTACTTGAGTGCCAGTGGAACTTCAATACTCCCAATAGAGGAGTGAATTTACTCAGAGTATTAGTATTTACCGGATTTGAAGTAGATAATAATAGGGTGAAACTAAGAAGTAGAAAGAAACTAAATCACTTATTAACCCGAGACGGACATTACTTACGGATGCAACAGTTCAGCCCGTTAGATACTACGTCACGTTGAGAAAGGATACGTGGAGCAAGGTGACAAATGAAGTTATTTTAGTATATTTGTTTTTGTTTGCTTACCTTCTTTTGGCATATTGCCTCGTTTTTTCAAATCCAATCTTTTTCACAATCACCCTATATCGAAAAAAGAAACCCTTGAGCAGTTTAGATTGTTGATACTGATATCTATACACAGAAGTGGTTGTTTTAAAAGGCAATGTGTAGTCCCAATTAAGGTTTCTCCTCGCCAAAACCGTGCCCCTGTATTTGTATTTTTTGCTGGGAGGTGGAAAAGGATTTACTTCCAAAAGTAAATAGATAGTCATCTCTATATAGTCGTGTATGGGTATGTGATGAGAAGAAATAAAAAACTCCTACGAGTGGATGTGAAAAATAGACATAGATTTTATGGAAAAATTTTGAACGTTGAGGGCTGTGGGGTTAAAACTTCAAGTGGTGCGGCAGTGTGTACCATAAGTAACACTAATAATCTCTCAAAAATCAGTTAAAGGTAGTTGAGAAACAATAAAACAAACCAATCATAGAGGAATGTAAACATATTTCAAAATATGTCATGTAACAAGTAAAATACAACGTATATATCATAATTATTCGACTTCACCAATCAATGTATTTATAGAAACACCTGTGTTTATAAAATAACTACATAGAGACTGTTTTAATGACTGCCATGTGTATCAAATTTGCTGTGCTATGATTCGCCCTGAATATTATATAGGCCGAACAGTAATTATCAGTGACGTGAAGCTCAGGTGACGATAATTTTTTGCGAACATGACAGTTTATGACTACCGCGGAAGACGGGAACTGTCTGGCAAGATCATATTCTCGATGTTGATCGCATGGCTGTTTAAAGTGCATGGTTTGTATAGCCCGGCCGAAATTTGTGGGATATTATATGTTAACTGCTGCCTCTTGGGAAAGGAATAACGTTGTGCACAATGCAAGATGTCCAGAGATAAACGTGTCATTTAAGAACTGGTCTTACTGCACTCAACTCCTTTTTACTCCAACTTGTAGGACCACTAGTGTCCTATGTCGCCCACCATAGATATAACATAATGATTAGATTGTGAGGACAATATAGTCCAGAATTACAGTAGACTGATAAATACTAATCAAACTAAAGCCTGAATCTCATGAACATTCTAGAAGAAGTAATGTATTTACCTGCACGAACATATTTAAAAAGTTATATTTTCCATATAGGATAATCGTGGAAAATACTAAAGTTGAGGGGGAATATTATAGGCATGGCGCGCTGAAGGCTAATCAGCAGTTTTTAGGCTCTTCCCAGAAAGGCTACGCCGAGACTAGACCGAACGGTCGTTTTTTAAATCGTGTAAAAAAATAAATCCACGGTGAAGGACAGTGAAGGACTTGTAATGGGATTTAGGATAATCTCTAGTTCACTGCCTAATACAACAGAAGGCTTTTATGTCGGGCAGGACTTGTGTGCCGACTTGAAATACTCTCACAAGTCTATTAGTTGACACAGAAAATAAAATGTAGACGGATAATGGTATCAAGGAGCACACAGGTGGAGAGCATGAAGCATGAGGGACATATGTGGCTTAATAGCTCTCTCGGCTCCGTCGTGTAGGCGCTAGCGTGCTGAGATCGTAGGTGATTCGAACTCCAGTGTGCCGTAGTGATTGTCACTTTTGTGATGATCTCACCATATACCTTAAGCACATGGTGCTGTTAGTGATACTGCGCCTTCATATTGCCCCGAGATAGCGGACTGGAGTTAAATAGTAACCCTGACACTGTCTGGATCATCTGGTCTTGTCTGTTGATTCGATCCCTTTTAACTCTCGTTCACTTTCTTCTGTTCTTCTTTCTTTTTTTCACATTTCTGATATGCATGCTTATTCATTTCTTATCTTTCTTTCTTTATGCTGATAACGCAGTACTACCGAAATACTGTGATCTGTGGAAATCGACTTTACCGCTCAAACACACTATTCATGTTGATATTCTCGAGGAAGACCAAGGATAGGATTGGACGCGGGCTGCGGCAGCGCTTGTATTGAACAATGCACTTTCCTGCACTAGAGTTAGCGAGATCAATTATTTAATGTCGACCTATAGAACACATTGCACACAATCACATTCTACAGCCAGATACAGTTGCCTGTGCTGTGTGGGTTAGAATACGTTAAATGTATCACCCCGCAGCCGATTTCAGAGGGGGGTGAGAGATACCAATAAAAATGTAAACCAAGAATTTCTTGGCTTCTAATCCAATAGCTGTACGAGAGCTACAGAAACAAGCTTGTACACATTTGATCGACTAGGAGACCTTTGCCTGGTAAAATCTGTACAAGATTGGTAGCGGCTAGCAGCTCGCTCTACGCGGCATATGCTGTTAGACCTCCGAGTGTCACATCTAGTAGGCTAGTACCCACCAAGGCAACATTCAACTGCAAAGCCTTAAACCTGCCTCGTAAGTCTCGGAGTTTCTCAACGAGAAAGACAACATGGTACTCTTCAATCGTCCAGGATGAATCACATCTGACCACAGAAAGCATTGATATGCTTGCTAGCAGGTAACTTTGTTAGATTACTATTGTCTATTGGGTTGGAACACTTGATTTTGTTTACGGCATACTCATCAAAAAAGTGACTACAATAAACTCCCACTGATTTTGAAGTAAAGCAAACGACCATGTATATACACTGGGTTCTGTGGTTGGACAGGACGCGTCGTATCTATTTTAGCTAGTGTATATGTTCTAGATTACATTGGTGATGTCTCGTTTGATGACAACGCATTTTCGATGCGTATTTGATTAACGCTTAGATGGTGGTTGCGGCAACGAGAGATGTCCAAAAAAAATTAAATGAATAGCTGCTACAAGGCTCACGTATGAAAACATTAAAAACACAAATAGGACTAAAATTTAAAAAAAGTGATTTTCATTTAACTCACAAAATAAAAATTAAAAAATAAATAAAGAAGTTATATTGTACCAACGGATGCACAAGTCTTCAACGACCAGATGTATTTCCGGGCAATTCTTATGTGATGGAAACGATAGCATCTGAGAAAACCTCATAGTTCGTCGGGGATAAATTCCCAACATAAGTAATCTGCTCACTAAAACATAAACTTCACTTGTGAGAGTAGTCGTCTTAATATAGCCATACAACACAAAGAGCAGAACCATTGTTCGATGTCTTTCTCATGAGTAGGTACAAAATACCTACTGCACAGTATTCGGAAAGTTCTGAGCAGTTTCCTCAAATCAGAAACATGTGAACACGACGAACTCAATGTTCATCAATTACAGTAAGATCTAGTCAATAAAAAAGGTTATATCACTTAATGTCCCTCTGACCCCCCCCCTCAAAAAAGAAGAAGACATCCATACAAACTAGTTACTGACGAATCAGTTATCTTGTTCGAGCTTACAGAGTAACACACAACGATTAGGAAATTTCATGAAGATATAACAAAGAGACGCAATTCACTTTGGTGGTCAACTTCTTCTTTGTTCTGCTTGACGATTAGCAAATGCTAAGATTTGTAGACAAATACAAGACGTAGGCTACTTCTCACATGGTGGCTGCAGCCTTACCTCTCACATTAATGGTCTCATGCACTTCAGATATGCTGACTTACATCAAAATCACTATGACTATTCTATTCTACTGTAGAAAAGGTGTAAAATAGTCCAACACAATACACTATTGAAGCGAGCGATAAATTTGCAACAGTACCTCAGGTGTGGGCTTAACTAGATGGAAAAGTCGGTCCGGACCCGGTGAGGCTTAAGGGGGGAAGCCTGTGAATGTCGTCGCTTGAACAGACAGCGGTTATCGGGTCCGACTGACAAACGCCCAGCCAAGCGCCGCCGTGAGCAATAGGGCTGAGCATACTGCCCTTTTCACGCCTTAGCGCTAGAGCTCAGGCGATGAATATTTGCTTCCCTGTACCAGGCTTGCTACTAGTGACCGGTGCGAAGGGCGCGCAAGTACCCGTCGATTACCCGCAAATCTCTAAGCTCTATAGGCATTAGTGCGCACACCAACTCCGAGGTCCCTCGCTGTGCCTACTGCTAGTACGCTGAAGTTGGACCCCAACCCGATGTGAGGTGATGCATGGCGAGGGTGGGCGGACAGCGGGGGCGGGGCTTATGCGGCGAGAGCGAAGGACATGTGGTGTGTTTTTTAGCCACAGGAGCAACGCGGTACTCGCGGAGTACAAAAATAATACTTTGAAGTTTTTCATAAAAGATTTAAGTTACGTTTAGGTCGTGAGGTCGGCGGTAGCGGTTGGGGAGCCTAGAAGTCCATGTATCAAGCGCCCCCTAAATATCAGACCGTGTGGAGCGTTGGATGTCGCCACTTTCTTGCAATACAAGATTGTGGTGACGACATATTATCTATTCTCTGGCAATGCTGCTGAGTGTTGGACGGGAGAGGCACTCACATACCAATAATAATGGCAACCTTAAATTTACCAGCGACAGATGCTCCGGATATACGGGTTTTAAACGATATCTACTTTGTCGAATAGAGATGATTGGAAATTTGTGGGAATGATATAAGCTATCAGAGGACTAAACCTCTCATGATGGTTCTCTTAGGTGAGGTCCCAGTCAAAATAGGCCGAACCGCTCTACCGACTGAGCTAACCGGACCATAGCGAGCTATTCCTGTAGATCCATTAAATCTTGAAATAGCGAGGTGGCGATTTCTCACTGGAACTCCGTTACTTGCGACATGGTGTCTCACATCTTAACAAACGTGTGGGTGAAACGGGTTGTGGTAGCAGGGTTTCCTACTTCGGATCAGAGGCTGCTTCCAGACTGGAGGTGGGTATGTTGCGACAGTGAATGCTCAATAGGGCCTTATATATTCTTATACTGCGAACGCTTATCGATCATGACTAACTGAGTCAAGGAGATTGTTGAAATGTACCTGGCTCTCCTCTGGATGATGAGAATTCTTTGTCGGTGCATAGTGTTTTTGAATCCAGTACTCGCTGGAATGTGTTATTGAGGATCTACTGGGATACTCTCTATCCTTAGCAACGTCGTAATTCCTACTGTAGAGCAGCGACAAACGACTCCAAGCATAAAGATTATATTATATTATAATAAGACAACAAAAACATACAACGGTATGATAAATAGATTTTGTGAAAAGTGAGAAAGGGAAATACTAGCACACAAATTAATTGCTAGAACATGATCAAAATTGCAATAAAACCAGATTAATGAAGAATAAATATTTCAGAAAGAGCCAGCTGCAAAGTAGGTTTCACTACAAGGTAATCATTGTTAGTGGTCTTTAAATGAGAAGACACTTCAGGGATAGCGAGATTGCCGTTTGATGCCTTCTTTTTCAGGACTTCGACGGTGCGGTCTGCAAGTGGACACACAAGTCAAAGAAGCGCCCACCAGCAATGCTCTCTCACCGCTGTTTCCCGCCTCTCTTCAATCTTGTAAATAGATTAGTAGGCAAACACGTGAAATACGAAGATCAAAAGGTCAGAAAGAAGAAAGAGTGGCAAGAGAAAAACAACGAGAGCAGAATTTATTCAAACGAGGTATATTTTGTTATCGGATGGTTAATATTATATAAGAGATATAGGTAGCGACTTCTAAATAATGATACAGCGATAATTATGTTAACTTATTAGGTAGACGGTAAACACGGACAAAGTATGACGGCTATCTATTCGCGTATAAATTAAGAAAACTATAGCATTAAAATTTAATGACTAAATCATACGAGAAGATATGATTTACCTAGTGAGTTCTTTGATATCCATGGAATTAACTGAGAATATATGACCTCTCCCATCTCCGGGTACGACAAAACTAGGTATTATGAGTTAAGATAAAAAATCTCGATGTCATCTTTTCGGATACAGCACTCGAAATTGTGAAAGCAGGTTGGCACTTTCCTTACAGGTACCCTTCATATGGGTTCGATATCAGATAGTAGCAAACATGATTACACAGTATAAGTTAAATTTTGAATCCGAAACCCCTCTCTCTTCTCTCTCTCTCACTCACTCTCATCTCTCTCTCTCTTCTCTCTCTCTCTCTCTCTCTCTCTGTATCTATCTATCTATCTTCCTCTCTCTGAAAAAAGAATCCACGAGCGTCAAAGAAATTAAACATCCCCTGTGACTATAAAACCTGCGTGTGTTATTTCTGAACTAACTACTCTTACTACTACTAACGGCGACTACTACTACAATTTGAATTTGGCCCTATGCCAATATGGAAATATCTTTTTCTGAGGTTATTTATATAAAAGCCGTTCACCCACTACTTAAATAGCCCATGCTTTTTCTCTGGACTTGTCTGTTTCTGTGGTGAAATTTATAGGATAAGAAAAAAGAATTAGCAATTCCCGCTCAAAATGGAAAGTAGCGGAAGTGTGGAAGGAAGAGAAAAAAAGGGGAGTCGCCATCCTTTGGCTGACATAAAACTATTATAAAAATAATTTTTGTGAAAACCTTTTTATGGCCGAACATTTCGTTGGCTAATTGAGATTTATGGGGAGTAAAATGAAACTATTTACAACAGAGAGACATTTCGAGACTGTGAAAGAAGGAAAAACTGTTTATCGATTTGCAATAGATTGTTTGTTTTTTCTTTATCAAAACTAGAATCTGTTCTGAAAAAGGCACAATTATATATTCTCTCTAACTTGAGACAGAAAACTGAGTTTATTATTGCACAGGAAGACACTCGATTGTGCATAAATTCTATAGGGTGCGCCAGAAATACTTTTCTCTTTTTAAAATGTGTCACTTGTTTGGTGGAAGTGATCTGAGGAGTGTGGTAGTGTTACAAGTTGATGTCTTATGCATCAACTTACAAAATGACACGTCATTACACTGAACATGCATGAAAACAGAATTTCCGTGAAATCTGCAATATACAATATTTCAATTATAAATCGTATACCAGCTGACACACACACACACACACACACACACACACACATAATATAATATATATATTATATATATACTATATATATAATATATAAGGACCTACAAGAGTCAGACACTTTTTAATTTAAACTTTTTATGCTAATTTTTACCCCCTCAGACACCCATTCCCATAATAAAAGACGTTTGTAACAACCTCATTCCGTCAGAATTATCCTGAGGAATCATTCGGGTGAAACCTAGAGAGATAGTGTCTGACTTATGTAGGTCCTTATAGTTATGCTCTACTTAGCGTATTGAGCACTTTTTACATATATAACTTAGTAAACTCCGATGTTTTTATTCTCATTTGGCCACTACATACAATACTGATGATTATTTTCAGAAAGTAATTAGAATTCTTAAGAGAAAAATATGACCCCTGGACTAGAACTGTAAGTTTTACTTTTTTGCTGGCCGGAGTGAAATCCTCCATTTAAAAAGTGTATTCAGTGCCTTTCTAACTGTAATTCCTTTTTCTTTTCTTTTCTTTTTTTTCTTTTTTTTTCTTTTTTTTACTGACTTTTTTTTTAAAACTATTGACCATGTGCTTATATTTGCCCCCACTCCCACTCCCACACTGTCCTGACACTTTCTATATCAGAAAGTAGTTAGAATTCTTAAAAGCAGCATGGCTTAGAGAAAAACAAGAAACCCTGGAATTATACTAATTCCTAACTTAGAAAATTCCAAGGCGCCGGTATCATTGCACATGCAACATGACTGACCTCATACATTTACATGCGTTAATGTGTGAGCTTGCTGACACCCACGCGCAATCTGTAGACAATCGCAGACAAACCATCATTTACCAAAGACTGACCGCATCGGCTGTAGCATAATTGATGAACTTATCAATCCAAAACCACAGACAAGATGGGACTCACTAGCCTCGACCAGCAACTCACCCAGAACCAGAACAAGGAAAAGTATCCTAAAACCACCGGTGCCCTGAGGCTCTACCTTATCCCAAGGAAAGACTAAGGGAGTAAACCCCGAAAACAAATCCGGAGCTGTAGTCTCAAAGATGGATGGTGCTGAATCTCAGTACCCCCCCCCAACAACTCCTGCAACACTGACGTTGCCAAACAGCATTGGTTCCTACCTTTCCTTTGGGTCACAACAGCTGTGTGGAGAGGGAGGATCTGCTGCTTGGGAGACAGCTCATACTCCATAAAAACCTGCCCAGGCTACGTAGTTTTCCCACAACAAAAATGATACCCATACCGCGAGAGGAAACTGGACAATTTCCACCTCAGATGCCTACGCCACATCCTACGCATACGTTAGCAGGACAAAGTGCTTGGTCACGTCAGGAGGAGGGACAAAGGCCGCATCTCCAAAGACCTACTGTATGGCAAATTG
>CM042166.1:125526-128026 GCA_023376005.1 Doryteuthis pealeii
GAGAGAGAGAGAGAGAGAGAGAGAGAGAGAGAGAGAGAAGATTGTAGTCATAGCCATATATTTTCCAAGGGCATTAGTGTAAAGGAAATAAACAAATAGCCTCATCCAGGACTTGAACTTGGCTTACTGAATCCCATTTCATATAACTATCTGTAATTCCATGCACACTTCTAAATTCTTGTACATAGATGATTTGAATATAATATTAGCAATTAGCATATGTGCATTCCTAGTGGCTTTAAATATTAAAGTTTTCTCATTAAGGATCTTCATTTTTATTAGGAATTCAATTAATCCAATTATCCTAATCATTTTCCAAAATGGAAATGGATCGGCAGAACAAACTCAATGATTAAATGATATTTTCTCAGCTATAATTAATTGTTTTCTGGGGGCGCGTAGTTTAATGGTTACCGTCATAGAAAATATATACAGCGAAACGAGTTCAAAACCTGGACGATGCGGAAAAGCTTGAAATCCGGGGTCAGAAAATTCCCATGTAATATATATATATATTAATGATTTGAAGGCAATTACAATGCGTATAAAAAATAAAAACAAAAAGATGTTATTTTTGTATTATCGATTTCGAAGTAGAAACTTCATCTTCAGAGGTGTATATCAGAAAATATACACCTCTGAAGATGAAGTTTCTACTTTGAAATCGACAAGGCAAAAATAACTTCTTTTTGTTTTTAATTTTTATACGCATTGTAATTGCCTTCAAATCAATAATATATTATAACATACTTAACAATGCTTCAAGCAAATTACCAATTACTTACATATATATATATATATATATATATATATATATATTGAGCACTCCTCTAATATTGACGTTAAAAAACTTGGTCCACTACTAAGTAGGCTTGGGATAACCATATACGATGTATACTATATATGAGAGGTTGGTGCAGAAAACCGAACGGCCAAGCGCCTGCTTGCCAATCAAAACACAGGAGAAAGTAGCCGTCACTGCAAAACCAACCAGACGGAAGGAGAGACCACAGCAGTCCCAGCAAGCATCATTGTTTGTGTGTAGTCACTGCAGCAGAGACTGCCATTCAAAAATTGGCCTGTTCAGCCTCTCACGCAAATGCAGAATTGGACACTCCCCTATCGTCTTTTGCAGATGGGAGGATGCCAATATATAACACTGTAGTGTTATGGACTGATTGGCGATATCCGATTAGATACTTAAAAACAAAACAATTGAGTCTAGAATCGTACAAGCGACTTAGATTAGAGTACAAGTCAGTGGTATGGTAAAGTCAACACTAGATAAAATTAATTACTCTAACACAAAGAAATTCTAATGGCTAAAAGTCGGTTGATGGTTGATATAACACAAATGACTTTTTGTTTATACAATGTTTTCATATATATTATCATTTCTTGTAGCGTCGAAACAGAATGATAAATAATTTTTGAACAAAACCAATCCTAATGCAGAAATAGGTTGATGAAAGCAAAAGTCTGTTTAATCATATTATTTTACATGGAGACTCCAAAAAATAGGAAACCACTTTATCCAGGCTGAAAAAAACGAAACTGGCTTTTTATGGCTGCTGACATCCATATCTGTGTTGTTCTTTGCGGGACTGCGTAGGACCAGACAGATTTATTTAACAAAGACATTTTGAAAGATTAAATCTTAAAAGTGTTGATTTAATGGAATATGATTTGCTCGGGTGGTCTTGGGCCAGTTCCTGGGAATCATCATAGCAATTGACAGGACCATTTATACAATAACAAAAAATATTATCAGGTGCCTCACCAAACAGAAAAACTGGGGCGGAGACTTGTTGCCCCCCCCTCCGAGATGTGTGACCCAGGGCCATGATTTTGATTGGCCGTCCAATCAAATGCGCGACCGCGTGGGTGGGTTTCGTACACCTCCTGATGTTTACACTGTAGGGCCATTGGTCCGGCATTTCGATTGGCTGGCCAATCAGAGCCTGGATTCAGGGGTTTGGAATCCATAAAAGAGGACCCAAAAGGGTCCCAGGCAGATCGGACAGCTGGTTCTTGACCAGATTGGACAACTGCTTCCCTAGCAGATTGATAGCTCCGTCTCATGGCCCTTGTCACCGTCTTTGCTTTGTCATCTTGTTACTCAAAGTCCTGAATTTGAATCAGAACCCAGCATATATCGCCAGTCAGTCCACAAAATACCGACTCAACTTCAATCCGATACCCCTTTTGTGGTTGTACATGATTTTTAATCACTGTATGATTAATAAAGGTCTTTTATTGTTAAAAAACGCGTTCGTGTTAATTGTTGGAACAACCTTGGTGAATTTTGGTCATTTTCAGGTACAGCCCGGAACAAGCACTTCAACTTTCCTGTGGGTCAAAAGAACACCCATCGCGTTAGATTCGACGCCGCGACAGCATTGTATTACATTTGGTCCCGTGACCAGATCATAATATTACATTTGGCACCCCGACCAACATCGTGTACAAATATATATATATATATATACATATGTATACG
>CM042166.1:132179-147179 GCA_023376005.1 Doryteuthis pealeii
AGCTTTTTTTTGTTCTATATATTTTTATACGCATTGTAATTGGCTTCAAATCATTAATATCATTTTTATATATATATATATATATATATATGTGTGTGTGTGTGTTGTGTGTGTGTGTGTGTGGTGTATGACCTATCTTAAAATGGGAAATTGTTAAGAAATGTAATAAGTATAAAAACCGGGGATAAATATTTCATCTATGTACTGGAAAGAAAAAAACTGGCAATTGTTAGTCATTTAAATAATAATTAGAACTAGAGTAGTAGATTCAAAATAATAATTTTTTTAAATTAATAATAAAATTAAAACAAAATAAAAAAATAAATAATAATTTAAACGGTGTTCTGTGTTTTGTCTTTTTTCTTTGTTTTCATAGGTTAGCTTAGTTCATGCTAATTTATTTGAGTAAATGGAAGGTGTTGCTCCAAATCTTTTTAAGTCGGATCTTAGCACTAAAGAGCACTAAGCGAAACTTTTTAGTAGGTTTATCTGACTCATTATGTTATATCTTTATTATTTATATATATATATTATCGATTTGAGAGTGAAGGATTTGAATAAAATCCGACAAAATGTGATTGAATAGAGGAAATTGTGGATATAACAACACAGACAGCTAAATTCAATTGATGTTTCGCCTCATTATTGGCTGAAGCTTCTTCAGAATTACGCGTGTATTCTGCTTTTATAGTAAAAAGGTAAATGGGTGAGGGGTAAGGGGTAAGGAAAGTCGAATGGGGTTGGTGTGTAAGGAATGGTAGTTTTTATTTTCTATTGGTTGACTTAGAAGAGAATTTGATATTTGGAGTGTGGGTCAAAATATCCCCGGTCCGCTGATACACATCGGATATCAACACGTTTGACCCACACTCCAAATATCAAATTCTTTTCTAAGTCAACCGACTGACCCCATAGAAAATAAAAGTGCCATTCCCAGCACACCAACCCCACCCGACTTTCCCTTACCCCTCACCCATTTACCATTTCACTATGAAAGCCAAAGCAGATTTTAATCAAGTTTGGCGAACCCAAAGAAAGGAAAAGACCAAAAACAAAAAGCAGTCTGTTTTTTTCTAGACCAACCTAATATGCATTTTTCTAGTCTAAAATGTATTATCTAAAATTTTCCAAATTTTCCACAGTCTGCTTCAAAAGTTAAAAAAGTTCCCAATTAATTATCATTGGCAAACCTGTGAATAATCAAATCTGTGAAAGTTGGAACTGAGAAAGTCGGGTTTTGACTGTAATTTAAAAGTCGTGTTAACATATAAGACAAGACAAAATTAGAAGTTATCCGCTTTTTGACCTCCGTTGAGAAAGTGTTAATGAGTTCGCAGTTCTTGTTCACACCACTGAAACAACTTGCAAGAGACTTTCATTCTTATCCTGTTTATTGTACTCTTTCGAAATTTCTTTGGAATATTACAGTGCTTCAAAAAGCCGCCATCTTTTTGACGAGTTTATTTAAAGTTTATTTAAACTGTTTTAACTTCATTGTTATCATTATTGCTCTATATGAGTTTTTAGCCAAACTAAAACTATTGGCCTTCATTTGAGTCCAAGTGAATGCAAGTCTCTTCAGTTCTCCAGGACTCTTCTAAGTATTATTGCTGACGAAGAACCATTCGGGTGAAACCTAGGTAGATAGTACCTGACTCCTATAGGTCCTTATAATCATGCTCTATTTAATGTATTGAGCACTTTCTACTTATAAACTTAGAATATTTCCCCGGTGTTTTTTTTTCTTTTAGTCACTACATACGATACTGATGATTATTTTCACAAAGTACGAATGTGACGGTCTTTTCTTTTTTTTTTTAATGTTTTTCCCCAGATGTCAGTTTGAATTTTTTATTTATTTTGAAAAACTGAATTACCTGTTTTTTTCCACACTGGTAGAGTTTAGAAGTAAACAATTATATATATATATAATATATATATATATATATATATATATATTATATATAGAGAGAGAGAGAGAGAGAGAGAGAGAGAGAGAAATGAATAGAGAATAAATGAGAAAAGTATAGGCATAAAAAGGTGTTCTCAATGCTAATAAGCAGAGCAGATTTATAATCAATAGTAATGGTGTTATGGATGATTTGGCCTTAAAGTTTCATGGTTATGCAATCTTCAGATGAGTCAAAATGAGATATTGACTCATCTGAGGATTGCATAACCATGAAACATTAATTTATGAGTCCAAATCATCCATAATACCATTACTATTGATATATATATATATATATATATATATATATATATATATATATATATATATATTTGGCAAGATGATTGCATAGGTGAAAAACTCATTTACCGAGTACCACTGCTTCTCTGTCTCCACTATCTTAACTATTCTTAATTTATGTATATAATTATACACATATATATGTATATAATTATAAATATATATAAGCTCCAAGTGGTGCAGCCATACAGTAGCACTGATACGACAACGGGCCTGGAAGAATTGCGGGTAAGTTGTACACCCGAATGAGGCAATTGTCCCCTTATTCTGATGCTTTTATGAGGTCGAGTATTGTCAGGCAGAAGGAGGACATTGTCGATTGGCAAGTTGGGTCTTACTCGTCGGATTCTTGCTTTGAGCCACGTTAGGGTAGCAATGTAGGCCTTAGTTGTATAAAAAAAACTTCACATGAAATAAAGAAAATGGCATTAGTTTTTGACTCACCCTTGTACATGATAAAAATGCATTGATTTCCTTTCTTCATTTCTCATGGAATTTTCTGTGATCCCCACGCTTAAATCCTAGATAGAGGCTTAAATCGCAAACCAATTTCATCACTACTGGAAATGCTTAGGAACTTAAAGGGCCGATATGAAGCAAGATGGCCGTCTGACCATTCATCAAACATATTCATCATCCAATGGTCAATATTTTATCAATGGTGGCCAATTGATAAATGGTCAGGACTGGCACTTGAGCCAATTTCAATCTACGGATCCACTGTATTGCAAACCAATATAGGGTCAGCTATTGCAAATTACGTATGCAGTAATTGATGTACTACATTTTATACACGATTAGATGTGGTACAACATTGCTGACAACGAATAATATGCTGTCAAGATAAAAAAAAAGAGAAAAAGACATGAAAGAAATGAAATGAAAAGAAGGAAAGTTAAGAAGAAAGAAAGAAAGACAATGGCAATCGGAAGAAAAGAATGAAAGAAAGAAAGAAAAGAAAGAAAGGTAGGTTGGAATAAAAAGAAAAGTTACAAAAGAAAGAAGGTAAGAAAGAAAAAGCGAAGAAAGAAGAAAGTTAAGAGAAAGAAAAACAAAGAGAATTAGAGAAAAGAAAATAAAGGACAAGAGAAAGGTAGGAATAGAAATAAAGTAAAGAAAAAGAAAAAGAAAAAAAAAGGAAAGAAAGAAAAAGACATGAATGAAATGAATGAAAAGAAGGAAAGTTAAGAAAGAAAGAAAGAAAGACAATGGCACGAATAAAAAGAAAGAAGAAAGAAAGAAGAAAGAAGAAGGTAGGTTGGAATAAAAAAGAAGTTACAAAAAAAAGAAGGTAAGAAAGTTGAGAATAGAAAGAAAAAGCGAAGAAGAAGAAAAGTTAAAGAAGAAAGAAAAACAAAGAAAATTAGAGGAAAAGAAATAAAGGACAAGAGAAAGGTAGGAATAGAAAATAAAGTAAGAAAAAAGAAAAAAAGGAAAGAAAGAAAAAGACATGAATGAATGAATGAAAGAAGGAAAGTTAAGAAAGAAAGAAGAAAGAAGAAAATGGCAATAAGAATAAAAGAATGGTAGAAAGGAGAAAGAAAAGTAGGAATAGAATGAAAGTTACAAAAGAAAGAAGGAAAGAAAATTGGGAAGAGAAAAAAAATCAAAGAAGAAGAAATTTAAAGAAGAAAGAAAACAAAGAGAATAATAAGAAATAAAAATAGGAAGAAAGAAAGGTAGGAATAGAAAAGAAAGTTAGAAAAAAGAAAAACGAAAAGAAAGAAAGAAAAAGATATGAATAGATAAACAAAGAAGGAAAGTTAAGAAAGAAAGAAGACAATGATAATGTGAATAAAAGAAAGATAGAAAGGAAGAAAGAAAGGTAGGAATAAAAAGAAAGTTAAACAAAGAAGGAAAGAAAATTGGGAATAGAAAGAAAAATCAAAGAAGAAGAAAGTTAAAGAAGAAAGAAAGACAAAGACAACATGAAGAAATAAAAATAAAGGAAGAAAGAAAAAAAGGAATAGAAAATAAAATTAAAGAAATAAAGAACTAAAGAAAATTGGGAATTAAAAGAAAAAGCAAAGAAGAAGTAGAGAAGTAAAAGAAGAAAGAATGACAAGGAATATGAAGAAATAAAAAGAAAGGTAGAAATAGAAAAGAAAAGAAAAAAAGAAAGAAAAAAGAAGGGAATATAAAGAAAAAGCGAAGAAGAAATGTTAAAAAAGAAAAATGATAAAGAGAATCGGAAGAAATAAAAATAAAGACAAGAAAGGTAGGAATAGAAAAGAAAGTTTTTAAAAAAGAACAAAGAAAAGAAAAGAGAAAAGACATGAATGAAATAAAACAAAGAAGGAAAGTTAAGAAAGAAAGAAAGACAATGATAATGTGAATAAAAAGAAAGATAGAAAGGAAGAAAAGGGCAGAATAAAAGAAAGTTTAAAAAAGAAGGAAAGAAAGATGGGAATAGAAGGGAAAAATCAAAGAATAAGAATTTAAAGAAGAAAGAAATAGAAAGACAATATGAAGGAATAAAAATAAAGTACAAGAAAAGGTAGGAATAGAAAAGAAAGTTTAAGAAAAGAAAAAAGGAAAGAAAGAAAAAGATATGAATGAAATAAAACAAAGAAGAAAAGTTAAAGAATGAAAAACAAAGTGCAAAGAAAAGAAAAGAAAATATATGAATGGAAAAGAAATGAAATTCCTGGTTAAGAAATGATTGATAGGCAAACTCAAGCAATGTCGGCAAAAATTGAACAAAGAGGAAGATGGATAAAAATGATAGGTCTGAAAATGTATCCAAACTAGATATATTTTATTTGGATAAAAACGATGATTAAGCATACCTTATACCTCTTGGGTAAGGAATGTAAGGAAATGTAGATTCCTGTTCTTTTCCAATTTCCAAAGAGATACCGAACAAAAAGTCATTAACAACTATTGTTGCATAATGGATGGGCAGAAGGTAGTAATATCTCATCCACAGAAAGCGATATCAATATCTTATTATGGAGATTGTGTGTTTTTCTGTCTGTAACCGAAACTATATTACTAATCGAGTCACAATTCACATAGTTATTTACATTACTTTCTCCATGATTTGATTTAAACCTCAATTATTAATAAAATTATCTACATTACTAATACTGTTGACCATATCTACATTCCAATAACATGCAATTGTATTTATATATCAACAAAATGGCGTTTGCAGTGTGAATGGGAAGGCTAATTTACATATTAATATTAAAAAATTGATTTTAATAAATATTGCTTAGTATTATTGATTTTTATTATTTGGTTTATTCTCGGGAATAAATCTTAAAAGAAATCCATTAACAATATTAACTAATTATATTCTTTACTTTATTACTAATTCTATTCTTTACTCTTTATCTAATTTAACTAAATAGTTAAATTATGAAAATTTCGCAATGAAAGACGGGAGTGAAGAAAAGCAAGTTTTAGTTTTCCCTCTCTGTTTCAAATCTTTTTATCGGCATCTTATTTAGTTTCATTAGCCTTTTTAAGTCAACATATTATTACATTAAAATTTAAATACTTGCACCCGGAGGGTGCATATATTTGCTAGTATGTATAAAAACGGCATGGACAGTTATATAAGAATATCGATCATATGGAATCTGATCTCATTGATAAGAGAAAGGGAAAATTCTTCTAATGTGTAGCCACGTCAGCGCTATTGTACAGCTCTATTAAAATGAAAGAAGCGCTTCGAGAAAAAAGATAGATGGG
Source organism: Doryteuthis pealeii (assembly GCA_023376005.1). Lineage (NCBI taxonomy): Eukaryota > Metazoa > Mollusca > Cephalopoda > Myopsida > Loliginidae > Doryteuthis > Doryteuthis pealeii. The sequence goes on from CM042166.1 coordinate 138,130, forward strand.
AGATACAACAGAACGTTGCATTCTGTCTTGAAAAAATCATATAATCAACATTTTACAAGAAAGTAGCTGTATAGTCACTTGTCCCCTATCACACAAATCATTAAACAAAGTTAGACAAACAAGATATGCTGGACACTGCTAGAGAAGCAAGGAGGAACTCATAAACGACATTCTTCTTGTGACACCTGAATGACCATGTGGGTATGCCTGTGTAGGCCAACCAATAAAAAAACTGTTGGATTTTTTGTGATATAAGGCATAGGTAAATGGTCACTTCTACTTATAGACTCGCCTATAAACACGTGACCTGAGAAGGATTCTTATTGTCCAATCACTGGCACTGCTGCTGCTGCTTCTGCTGTATTAATAGAGACCCCATTCTGAGCTTATTTCATTGACATTTGGATTCTCTTGGACGACGGACTTACAAGGAATACTTTAACACCGGATTCTTATTGGCTTGCTTACTTATTCACTACATCTGGAACTAAGGATGGCTGCCAGATACTTAACAAAAACAACATCTGAAAATTCTGGACGCTGTGCGGAGGACCACTCAGGAGCGATGACTGTTTTGGACGGATGTGTATGGGGGGTGAGAGAGAGAGAGAAAGAAAGAGAGAAAGAGAGAGAGAGTCATGGATATCTGTATTGTCAGTACAATAATGATGATACGTTTATATTTGTAGTTTCATTAGTTGAAGTGGTGTAGCCATAGAGTTGTACTAACATGGCTACAGCCTGGAAGAATTCCCGTTTTATTTTATCAGAAAGATCAGTTTCTATATGATCGGTAACTTCTCAATAGCAGGTCTTGATTTACCAATGCATAAGTTGACATCGCTTTCAGAAGATGAGAAATTGCTACCGAGGTATATGAACTGGTCTACTAATTTCAGAGGATTTCCATTTAATAAAGAGACGCCACTATATTGAGTAAAACAGAGAATTGCTCACAATTGTATAGACAGCATTATCTCTATTTATAAAACAACGAAAATTATTTTTAAATAAATCAGCCATTTTAAAGTATGCTGTATTTTTAAAAATTCTGTCAGCATCCAAGTTATATGCAGAACTAAATAAATCTAATTCTTTCTAAACTAGTTATCACAGGTCAAGATTGACCCGCATTGCCTTCTGGGCTTTTCATAAATCATTCATTCTTGGTCATTATAGCACTAAGATTTGATCATCTATCAATGAAAAATCAATAAATAAATCAATAATTTCAAAGTATGCAAGGACTACCAAGACGCCCGACATGTTGCTTTGGCTGTGAGTGCAGCAGTCCCAAATACTTGCCAGATCAAGTTAAAGAAATACTTAAAATACTTGCCTGAGCAAATTTAAAAACAAAATTGCTTCAAATCTTGTGATTAATAATACGGGTTGATTAAAAGTAAATTTGGGTCCTTTCACCTTCGCAATACCATGAATGCCAAAAGGTATCTCACCTTGCTGCAAGATGAAATCTGACCAGTTGTCAATACTTGGAGAATATTGAAAATTTAATTTTTATGCAAGATGGTACTCCTCCACATTTTGCTTCTTTTTGTTCGTAAATGACTGAATCACCATTTTCCTCGGAGATGGATGGGTAGCTTTTAGGGGTGCTTTGACCTGTAGAAAAATCACTGCAGTAAATGTGTTCAATGCTAAATACAGCACCCTAAATACTTGACAGACCTTACGCTTTAGACTTTTTCTTGTTTTCTAAACTGAAAAACAAAAGAAATTAAGATAAGATAATAAAAGAAATATTATGATACAGATTTACACACTCTTAAAAGCGGTGCTTCGAACAATGAAAAACACAATGGAGTAAATGTGTTCCATGCCAAGATGTGCCTTTACATATACCCATGGTTCAGCATAATTGGCCAGTATATTATACTTATACTATAATCATCAAACCATTACACCACAAGTACCTCTTTGAGTGTAGTATGTCTTGTATAATATGCTTGCCAAATAGCTTACGCACGTTGAACGCACCGGTTTCTGTAAGATCACTAACGTTAGCAGCTAAAGCGTGTTCAGTATTCAATTGGTGACCATTTAAACAACAGCAAGCACTGTAAAAAAATAAATACAATATAACAAACTGATTGATTTGCCATTAACTGTTTGCCTACTTTAAACCACACATTGCATGAACTCTCTCTGTGATCCTACCGTAAGTTGCTGATGGTTATTAATTACAATTGAGCAGAATTGACAATAATAATAAGACTTTATTTGAATAGACCAAAAAAAGGAGGATTTAGAGATGCCTTTACCAGTGGAATGAATGTATTCAGTACCAACTACAGCACCCGACATACATGGTAGACCTTGCTCTTTGTCACTTTTTCTTGTTTTGTAAACTGAAAATTCATCAAGATATGATAGAAGTATTTTTATTTCTCATTTCAGTCATTTTCCTGTAAACTGAATTCGTTGAATATGTAAGAAGTTGTAATAAATTTGTAATTATTAGTCTCAGGATCAAGTGACAACAATTCTGTAAATTTGCCATCAGTCGTCTAGAATTATTTGTTATGTCTCCTGGATTTATAAATCATTCACTCCTGGTCATTTAGATTTAAATGGAAAGGGAAGACCCAAACACCTAAAATCTCCAGTAAAGAGCCCGTCAGCCCACTATTTACCCATAGCTGGAGGGAGAGATGTTGAATTCATACCTTTCCGAAGGGTATCAAAGCTAAGCGAAATGCAACATCCTTCGTCCAGGATTTGAACTCGAGTCACCGAGTCCATTTCTACGACTCTAACCATTACACCACGCGCCTCCACTACACCACGGGACCTCATAATATATAAGTGCTAGGCACAACTTGGATAATTTACATGTAGATAAGCTGCACCACACGATCCAGTTAAGTGTCCGCCTCGTACCCAACTTTATGCCAGGGTTTTACTAAAATTTCTAATTCTGAAATAAAATCAATCTTCTAACTTCTAAAACCTCTTGGTCACATGACTGAGATTATCCAATCACAGTCAAGCTTTCATTTCATCTCAGGGTTATCACATGTCACTCGTACCAATTTGACTTAATATCTCTGCGTATGATTTCAAATCACTTTTTCAAATTCCAATCTACCTCGTAAATAATCTTATAAAAGTTAATCTATTATTGATGGCTAGTTGTAATGGCAATGAAGGGAAGAATCTTACCTTTCTGTAAAGGATGCGGTTTTCATATTCTATGAGGAGAGGACAGTGTCATTGATTGGTTTGTTGGTTGATTGGTTGGATTTTACGGCATGTTAACCCTTGGACCATTTTATGCCGAATACACTTTTTTAAGTACTGTTGTTACATGTGCAGGGGCAATCAAATCTATTTCACCTATAGATGGGACCCTAACAGGTAATACCCATCTAGGTCAGAGTGACCTGGGAGTAATGGCAATGAAGTGGTACCCCACACTACCCAGCACCTCAGAATTGAGAAACTCACCACTAGATGCAATTTAGTGTGGTAATCCTTAACTTGTTCCTCGTAAATTCCTACTATAAAATAAATTGAACCCTCATTTTATGTCCGTGTTTTTGCAATAAATGTTTTATTTTTTTCTTGCACCCATTATTTTGCAATACTAAATATATTTTATTTATTTATTTTAATATTCACTTCAATGTGTATATTCTAAAAGTTTTAAATAACGGTGCAAGAAAAATAAAATTTATTGCAAAAACACGGACATAAAATGAGGGTTCAATTTATTTTATAGTAGGAATTTACGAGGAACAAGTTAAGGATTACGTTTAGTGTCATATCCAAGACACGAAGACCCTCAGCCACTGCTTTCTAGCACATATGATAAAAAACAATTGGAGGATTGCCATAAGCTAAAGTGTTGCAAAGATTATTTTCATCTTTTCGATTGTGGCTGGCAGAAGATGTTTATCATTAGACACACCACCGTTCATTTTGAGTAAGCATACACAACATTCAAAAATGGACCAGAATAATCTGTGGATTCTCTCTCCAGGCTGACTAGGATATTCCCAGCAATGAATGGGAGCTTCATGGGGATTGTTTTGATTAAGCATATAGGACCGATATGTCCTGCAGATCCTCTCAATGTCCATGTCTAAATTTGGCTACCATACATAATTTCAAGCAAGGGCCTTTATGCACACAATCCCTATGTGTCTGGTGTAGCTGTCGTAGATGCTAAGACTTATTTTATTGGGGCCTTTCTGACCGCCCGTTTAGCCCAAGTAATGACCAAAGTTGAGTGTTGTATGTTATAGACTGGTCAGCTGTAAAGATTACGTTGCACAGGTGCAATCGGCGGATTTTAGAGCCTCAGCTGACGATATTCTGATTAGATTTTGTTCAAGTTATATAATTGAGTCCATAAGGATTTAATGATTATGTCGCAGGATCAAGTAACTGAAATTCTAATTAATTTGTCATCAGACGTCAAATGTGTCCTGGGGATTCATAATTCATTAGTTTCAGGTCATTATGACATTGAGATTCGAACATCTATCGATAAAGAATCAATAAATAAATCAACAATTTTTAAGCCGGTTACCACACTATAGAGACTGGGGGCCAAATTCGAGTTGTAGTGGTAAACGTTAGTTGTAGTAGCCGTCGTTAGTTCAGAAACAACATACGCAAGTCGTATAGTCAAAAAGGTTTGTTTCTTTCTAGGCTCGTGGGTTCTTTTTCCGAGAGCCGTTTAATTCGGTTGGCAGAGCATTCATATAGAAATCACAAATTTTCCGGTTTTGATATCGGTTCTACGCCAAATCAATGTGTGATTAGCACAGTTCATGTACTCTGATCTGTACAGTAAAGCAGCTGGGAGCTGTTGGTACGTTTGGCACTCCTAGAAAGCAAGAAATCTCCCCGTTCTAGCTCTAGTCTACAGACTCTCTTTGCTATTCGGCTAATACAGACTATAGGCCACTCCATAGTCGTTACTGTATTACATGTGAAATTATCAAAGTTTTGTCTGAAAACTTAAATAGAAATGAAACTTTAATATCAGAAGAAAATTTAGAATAAAATTAACTTGTCTACGTGTGAAATTATCCAAGTTGTTCCTGGGCTCTTGAATAATATTTACATCTATGTGTAAACATATATGCACACTTACACACACACACACACACACACACACACACACACACACAGAGATGTATATATATATAGTTATCCACAGACACGTGTTTTGACTTTTCAAGTCTCTTCAGTGTGGCTAGACATTTTGTGAGCTACCTGTGAGCCGGGTTAGAAATTCGATCGTTTCAGCGGCAGACTGCTTACCCCCTCGGCTATCCTCACCTACAGAACATGATGGGATTTTAACTGTTTGATATGGGATTGATTTACTATAAACTTATACGGGGAAATAAGCACCCCTCAAAACTCAAAAAATAAAGAACTTTTAAAAATTATTTTTTTACAATCTGATAGATTGGTGTGTAATCGATAATAATCCATTGAAGGAATAAAAAATTTAAATGGTTGCAGATGGTCAGGTCCGCCAACGTTTTCAGTAGTTCTAAAAAATTAAGACTTTTTTTAGTATTAATCACAAAACAACCATTTTCATAAAAGATCAAATGTCACCTATGAAATCTATGATATTTAAACATGCCAATTTTTAAGAACTGAAAAGTTGCACTATAAACTATAAGACTTAACTTTTTCAGCGATGTTATTTGACTTATAAATAGAAAACATTGTTCGATGATTATTGTCATGATAAAGAGTAAAATCATAAAACTTAAAATTTAATTCGTAAGACAAATTCTGAGGAATATTTTAAATTGTATTTTAAATAATAGTTTAAATGTTGGTTGTGGCTTTGTTTTATGGGATATCAACTTTTCGGGTCATTTACTACCGAATCATGTCATTTTGATAAACAAAGCACTCAGGGTGTTTACAATTTTTCGTACTTACATATCAAAAATTCTTGAAATGTTCCAATAACTATCCAATATTGTCGGAAATACTTGAAATAAAAAAACAGTTTCTAAGGACATTCGTCAATTTTATTGTTATTTCTAACCCTTTAAAACTCTAACAATAAAAATTAATAAATAATTAAAGAATTAAATGTCATTTTATTCGAACGAAAATGTTAGTTTAATTTATACAAATATGTAACCGTAAACTGATTTTCATGATATTTTTATTTACAATTAAAATATGTTTTTGATAATGTAACCGTAAAGCGTAACTTTTTATTTTCTACAATTTTTATGCATTACAAAAATTAAAATTAAAATGAGTGTACAGTACAATTTAAGAATATGGAAAAATTAAGTCTGGAAAAAAAAACCTTATTCGTATTATCGCTATTTACGCTATACGTAGCATTTTTTTAACTCGCTGTAAAAAATAATTTAATCTATAAAAACACATACAAATTACATATTCAGAAAGACTATTTCATCTTATTTCTAAAGATATAAATATTTTAAAGATTGGACCATAAATAGGCGTGAGATTCCGAGCTGACTGGCATAGACTGCACTGCTTGTATCGCGATAATAAAAGGCAGCGTAGCTATCCGAAGCCATTTTTTTTAAATTTTTTAACTCGCTGTAAAAAATGATTCAATTGATAAAAACTCATACAAATTACATATTTAGAAAGATTCATTTCTTTTCTTTCAAAGAATATAAAAATTGTTAAAGATTGGACCATAAATAGGCGATAAATTCCGAGCTGAACGGCTTAGACTGCAAAATTAATTCATTAAAATCAAAACTTCGCTGCTGATATCGCTGTAACAATAAGCAGGCAGAGACAATATTTTATTATCAGCATGGTATACGGACAGTTCCGCAAATTGGAATAATTTGGCTTAATTAATTAATTACACCCCTTAATCAGTAAAAATCAATAATCAAATTTGGCGTGTTTCTTAGTTAGAAAATATTTTGTGTATGCAAGATTTAAAATTTGAGTGACCTCCCATTTTGGAGTTATACGTCGACACGTACATACCAAAATCTCTCCTTCAATTATATTAGATGTGTGTGTGTGTGTGTGTGTGTGTGTGTGTGTGTGTGTGTGTGCGTACATATATTTGGGAAGTTGTTTTTGTTATAACGTATAGACTTTCCTGCATTGTTGTTGATCTTCCATATAAAGCTCAACCCTGTTACGTGTTACGTTCTGCCTATGCGGAGGGGGTGGAATATATATATATATATATATATATATATATATAAGTTTGGTATGTACGTGTCGACTTATAACTCCAAAAAGAGACGTCACTCAGATTCGAAATCTTGCATACATCTTAATATCCAGCTACCTAAGAAACACACTAAATATGGTTATTGATTTTTCTGATTAACAGATATAATTAATTAAACAAAAATCAAACGATTTTCAGAAAGCATCATAGCTGATGCTGCTGCTGGCTCTATCAGCTACTTGCACTCCATGCTATTCTTAGAAATGTTTTCGTCTGGTCATGGACCAGGTACTTATGCTTATATATATATATATATATATATTATATATATATATATATATATATATTATTGGGTCCCTGTAAAGTGCTTCCTGTTTATTGATAAAAGTGACCTTGTGACCAACTTTACTTTTATTTAGTGTTTCTTTTTTCTTCTTTTTTTCTTCTTTTTGTAAATCCTACATTTGACTTAAGTGGGATAAGCATTTTTTCATCTGTCTATTCAGATTTTCCGAGTATTAACTCCAACTTTAATTCTCTTTTCTATTTGTTCTACTTAGGAAATGCTTGATGGAAAGAAAGTTGAGTATCAGAGTAAATAGAGATTATTTTTTTTTGCATCCGTAAATAGTCTTTCATTTTCGTTATTTTTATTCTATATTTTATTATGTTTTTTCTCTCTTTTTCGGGGATTCCTTAGTCCATAAAGACTTGGACTAGAGATAATAAAATTAAAATATGTTTCTTTCTCTCTCTGTCTCTGTCTCTGTCTCTCTCTTTCTCTCTCCTCTTACTATATATATATATATATATATATATATATATATATCTCTCTCTCTCTCTCTAACACACACACATATATATAATGTACATATATAAATATAAAGACTTGTACTAAAGATAATAAAAATCAAAATATATTTCTCTCTCTCTCTCTCTTTCTTATAATAATATTATATATATGTATATATATCGCCCCTCTCTCTCTCTCTCTCTCTCTCTCACACACACACACACACACACACAAACACACACAGAGACATATATATATATTATATATATATATATATATATATATATATAATATATATATAGACTTGGACTAGAGATAATAAAATCAAAATATGTTTCTCTCTCTTCTTCTTTCTTTCTCACTATCTCTCTTTTACTATATATATATATATATATATATAGAGAGAGAGAGAGAGAGACAGAGAGACAGAGAGAGAGAGAGAGAGAGAGAGAGAGAGAGAGAGAGAGAGAGAGAGAGAGAGAGAAAGAGAGGAGAGTGAGAGTGAGAGAGAGAGAGAGAACAAGTTTCTTTCCCTATTGAACTCAGAAACAAGTTCCATAAAAAAATCTTTGATTCGAATACGAAAACAATTCATACACACATTCTTTTTTTCTGGCGGGAGGGTGGGGTGGGGGTTTATAGAAACTAACATCTGATGTCAAGAAGCACTTTTGCCTTTCAATAAAAAATAAGAATAAAACAAAACAATCTTTTTTCTCTTTATCTTTAAATTGCACATGTTTTGCAAAATAAGTTTTCCAGGTACAATGCCTCTACAGAAAGTGTTCAACCGTTTTGAATAACTCAAGAACCAGCTGTTCGGCCTTGATATAACCTGATAGCCAAGTAAGAAGTGATTTCGTTGCATATGCATGAATAATTACATTTTTTTAATGAAAGCTGAAACGGCATAAACCAGTTCTAATTCTGAAGGAAAGTACCGTATTTGTCGGCATATTTGACGGATTTCAGAAATTAAAACACTTATTGATAAAACGCTAGTAGTAAATATAGTTTCTAGGGCCCTTATTTTCGCGGTTGGAGTGGCCTCTCCGAAGATTCAGCCAATCA
>CM042166.1:152179-177179 GCA_023376005.1 Doryteuthis pealeii
ATACACTGCGTTTCAAATTATTAACGAGGTAACACTTTTTCATTTTTCACAAAAAATACCGATTGGAATTTAACGAAAATTTCACAGTATAATTAAAATATGTGCATACGCAGGCTGTGTAAAAACTGTATTGTTCTGCGCAACAGAAAACAAACAGTGGCCATTTGCAATATGAACGATATAGTAGTGTCCCAGATATTAAACAAGTGTCATTATACTTGTGCAATTATGGGTCGCAATATTAACTAACTTCACTATCATTTTTGAATACTTTTTACTTTTTTATTTCGATTTAATTTTATCTTAGTTACAGTATGTATCCATAAAATGTATAAATGAAACAATAAAAGTATTATTTTCTTTTATTACAGGATTTTTTATTACACTTCGCTAATAATTTGGCACATGAATAATTTAAGTAAATTAGGCAAATGACCGTAACTTCTGTTCTTTTTGGTAGAACCTTACAATTTTTACGGAGTAGGTGTATATACAGATTGTCATTATTCTATGATAATTTCGTTAAATTCCAATCAGTAGTTTGTGGATAGGAGAGAAAAGCGTCACTTTTTAATAATTTGAAACGCAGTATATATATATATATATATATATATATATATATATATATATATATATGTGTGTGTGTGTGTGTGTGTGTTGTGTGTGCGTGGTGTGTGTGTGTGTGTGTGTGTGTGTGTTTCCCAATTTTTCCGCCCGAGCAGAATGCGACACTAGTCAGTTTCTTAAAATGAGTTTAACCGATTTGAATTGAGAGTTTTCCTTCACTTAGACTAGTCACTTAACAAAGATTAAAGAACATATTTTGCTTGTCCGTGTCTGTGCCTCTGAGCATCTCTCTCTCTCTCTCTCTCTCTATATATATATATATATATATATATATATACAGGATGCCCCCCCCAAAAAAAAACAGGCCTGACTTTTTAAAAAAAGTATTTTTATTGGATTCCGCTGTATATATATATATAATATATATATATATATATATATATATATATATATATATTCAACAAATCTCAAATAATAAGTGTGAATGTTAATGTGTCTCATTTTTCAACTTTACTCTTAGAAACCGTACCCGACAATTCATACCATTTTCGAATTACGCGATTTAAGAATTGCATTAATATCTAAGCTTACCTTTTAAAAGTTCGACGATATTTCTTCTGTTGTATCTTAATTTAAAGACAATTTGATGTACATAGGTCCTTATTTAAATTAATCATAACTCTAAATTACTTATTACAGAGTGACTGTGCCTTTTTTGTGACACCCAACTAGGCTGGATAATGCATTTTAATGGGGCATCCTGATGATCCAACTTGCAATTCAGTAATAACGGATCTGCGAGACTAACGTTATGACCCCTCCCTTTATCCAGGCGACGCTGGGTAGCCACTTCTAGTTTTAGATAAAGCAGAATTTAAATAACAGTATTAAATGCTTTTCTTTCTAAACTTTGAATGTTTAGATTCATGGCCTAATGTTTTGCAAGTCAATCTGTCCAAGATACGATCTATGTCTTGCTATAAGGAAACATTCGTTTAAGCCACAAACATGGCCGAATCAAATAGATTGCATTTTAATATTTTCAGATTCAGGTTTTGATATTTTGTCTGAAAATAAACATATCTGTGTCGTCTGCAACAAAGTGGAAGCATTTACTATTTCAGGCATATCGAATAAAAATACTTTCCCTAATCTTAACATATATCTTTCTGCTCCGACGGCTGGGGATGTAGAATATACCGACTGCACCTCTGCAGACGGGTATTTTGATGCAAACAATCTATTTGAAAATGTCAACATGCAGGACATTCTGTCCTTTTTGAGGGAAATAAAATTACACCATAAAATATGAACATGAACTTAATCAATACCATACAACATGATCCCCAATGGTGCTAACACATTGGTAAAACCAATTACTAAAAAAGTATAAATATAAATACACAACATATATTACTTCCTAGGCGTTAGGCATGATATAACCCCAGATGGGTTGATATGCCGTTAAATTCAACCAACCAGCCATCTATCTCTCTTCATCTCTTCTCCCTTTATCTTTCCTCATCCTTTCGCTCTTTCCTCTCTTTCCTATCTTCTCTATCATCTTATCTCCACCTTATTTCATCCTCACCCCTCTCTCTCTGTCTTTCCTCATCTTCTGTCTCCTTATATCTATCTTCCTTCCCGTTCTCCCACCCCCTCTCTCTTTCCATCCCTGTAACTCTCTTCATACCCTTTTCCACTCTATCTCTCTTTCTTCTCACCCTTTCTCTCACTATATTCTCCACCCTCTCTATCCCTCTACCTCTCTTCATCTCCTCTCTCGCTCTATCTTTCCTCATCCTCTCGTTCTCTCTTCTCTTTCTCTCTCTTCTTTCCAGTCTCTCTCCATTCTCTTCCTCATCGCCTCTCTCTATCTATCTCACACCCCTCTCTAACATATGATACGTTTTCCCTTGTTTCACTATCAACAAATGTGTTCAGAGTTTGAAAAACAAGCCGCAGTCAGATGGTGAATTATGACTGACTGTCTAATTGACCGATCGAACATACTTCAGATGCCCCCCCAAAAGAGCTTAACCGAGATTTCGCTGGCCAAACACATTTTTGTTTACGATTCAATCTAATAATACCGAATGACCACACGCTGATTGATATATGCTTTATAAATGTCTTTCCTGATATGTTTCAAATTTAAATTTGAAATCTTAAAGCTGGTAAATTTTAGAAAAAAAAGTCTGGAAAATGTTTTTATTGTGCAGCAGTCACCCTAACATTATCTCCACCTCTTGAACGAGCATGTAGCACAAGGTCTATTCTTAAAAGGATTTATAGTCGTCGGAGTGGACTAAAGTTGGTATCAGCCAGACATCGAGGAAGTCTATCCTCTTTTCACTAGCGCTAGACCAAGGAGTTTGTTTTTGTGTCAGCTCCTCACTTTACCACTCAAATCCCTGTGCTACTGAGTTGGCGAGGTCCAGTATTGATACCGGAATATTTTCCTTTTCCTAGAAAGGTTGCCGTATCAAGATTAAAGGCTTAGTTTGTTTCTTTGATTAATGGAATATCAATATTCGTGAGTTATTTAATACCAAAGTAATCCTTGTAGAAGAACAGTAGTGGTACTAAATAACCAATCACTGAGATAGGATAAGCTTCCTACCATTCCCAGTGGTATTAGTCCGGAAATCAATATGATAGCTCGACAGGGGTTCGAACTCGCTTACCTATATAAATTTGTTTAAGATCTGTTTCAATTTTGAATTTGAATTATCATAAAAAAGCAAAGTTGTCATAGTAACATTTTTTTTCGGTATTAGCCGGACAGCAAGGGATACTATCTCCTATTTACTAGCGCTAGACAAGGGAGATTGTTTTTGATGATGTGGAGCGCCTCTACTACCGTCAGCTCTTCACTTTTCCGCACAGATAACATTACCCAATGTGTGCTACTCATGAGCTAAGTTAACGGCGAATTGTATTGAAGAAGGAACCTTGCGATTCCTAGGCGAATGCTCAACTAACTGACGTAAACAAATCCCTCAAATTAGCATAAAGCTGGGAAATTTTAGAAAAAATATCTATAAGGGGTTTGTTCTTTCTTTCTTTCTTTTCTTTTCTTTATTTCATTCTTTCTTCCTATTTTTCTCTTTGACCTTTATCTTTCTTCCTTTTCATTTTATCTTTCTTTCTATTCTTTCTATTTTTCATTCTTTCTTACTTTTTCTCTTTGCTTTCTTCTTTCCTTCCTATTTCTTTCTTTTTCTTTCTTTGCTTTCTAAACCTTTCTTTCTTTCTTTCTTTCTTTCTTTCTTTCTTTCTTTCTTCATTTCTTTCTTTCTTTCTTCCTTTCTTTCTTTCTTTCTTCTTGATCTTCTTTCTTTCTTCTTTCTTTCTTTCCTTTCTTTCTTTCTCTTTCTTTCTTCTTTCTTTCTTTCTTCTCTTACTGTTGTTTCCTCTTCTATCTTTCTTCGTCTTTCTCCTTTCTCCTTGATTGATCACTCCTCCTCTTCTCTCTCTCTTCTTCTTTTCTTTTCTTCTCCGTTAGATCAGCTCTATTGAGTATTATTCTTTATCTTGTTTTCGGTTTAGAATCATTGCGCATATTTAATATCTTCTGGTGTTAGTCGTTTCCAACTTGCTAAGCTGATATTTCTACCTTCGATGCATACCCAGTCTTTCTTCTTGTTCTATGGGTTTTCTTGGTATATCACCTTGAATTGGGGATTGGGATTCTTTCTTTCTTTCCTTTGATACAAGGCTTCTCTTGTTTTCTTTACGTGGTGTTTTTGCGTTAGGTTCTTTCTTGGGATTCACATCCAGTTCCTAATTAAATATGGATTAAACCTTTATTTGCCTTGATTGATATGATTCCAAATCTTCTTTCGCTGTTAATCTTCCGATCTTAATGAAATATTGTACCTTTTCATTGTCACTCAATTCTCTTACTTTCTTTCCTTCGGTTTTCTTTGTCGACTTTCTTATGGGGTATTTTCAGAATAGTGTCATCTATATCGTTTATGACTCTTTCGCTTGCTATGGGTATATCATTTATCTATAACGTTGTCTAATACCTTATAACTTCATAATTAACTTTTGGGTAAAATCTTAATTTCCTTTTAGTTCAGTAATTTTTCTTTCGGTAATAATATAGAATACCGGGTAATTAAAGCAACTAAATTAGTTTGAGAAATAATTCATAAATATAGTTCTTCATCTTAACGACTCATAATACATCTCGCGTGCAAATAAAATACTGATTTCGGCATTAACTCTAAATACTCCAGAGGACTAGATGAAGGGCACCATAGAACTAAATGAACTGTTATGATAAGCAATTAAATTATGAAAATAGGTAACTTAATATAATGAAATGTATTTTTCTCTATTAATTGGTAAGTGTAGAATTCAAAAGTACGACCTAGAAAGTAATATTTTCATTCCTGGACAAACAAAAATTTCTAAACCAATATATATTGATTTTACACCACAGTTGGAGAAAGGTAATAGTTTGACCTACCCACTATGGGTAGGGGAACAGTATTCTCCGTGGTTGGGTTGGTTCATATATTTCACAAATATTGGATAACGTAATGTTGAAATTATTCAGATTCCACGAATTACTGGGGCAATTTTTTACTTTTCCTACGAGGAGGTCAGATTCTAAAATTGTGGGGGATGTCTTTTGCTTCCCATTGACAATAGTTTCCAACATTCGGAAGCGGGGTAATGAGAAAGTGTTCTGAGTTTGGTGAGGTAATTATCTGGTATCAGGTACGTGCTAAAACTAAATACACCACTTAAATCCTATAGACTACTATTATTGATCGGGAATTTAATTGAACCTAATGATCCAATACAAACCCAGCAAACAGATAAGTGATTGCTGACGAATTGACTACTATAATACACCTTGAAGGAAAGAGAGAGAGACATCCTGTTTGCAATCATAATTTGACTGAAGGACGATGCAATATAATTCTGTGAGGAGACCACGAATGCGGACGTACACCATACAGGTAACCAAACCCAAAGGAATTCTTTACCGGAAGAAGGATTCTCCCGCTGGACAAGCCGTCCTGTTAATTTTCGGTAGTTGTTGAGAGCTTTTGTAAGCCTCAGGAAAGGACCACCCTTAAATTGAAATTGTAAGCATCCCACTTTGTCCCTCCACGCACTGTTTAGGTCCGTTATGCTGGTTTGTGAAAAAAAAGTAGAGATATTCTCGAAACAATATTAACAAAGTTTTCGTTGGTCATTTTCTAATAACTAAACAGAAAGTGGGACAGAGTCTACAGTTCTAAGATATCAACTCAAGATAAACCCAAGTTCAGCAAACTCAAGAAGAAGAAGCCCCAGAAGATTCCACTAACATGAGGAAGTATAAGATAGAAAATGAGTATCTATTAATAATGGAGTTCGCTCCTTGTTTGGTAACAAAAATTTACGTCGACTGCTGTATGGTCACAGATTCCAGAAATTTTCGGAATATTTTCCTGTCATAACACTGGGATGGTATAGTTAAAATGGACACCTTAAACAAAAATTTTATAACTAAGGTAGGGCATAGCATTAGAACAGTCCTCTATTGTTTATACATTGTTTTTTAAGAAACAAGCTTTTTAATAAATACAAACTGGTATTAATATATCTATCTATATATAGTTGTTTTATTTTAATACATATCTTTAAAGTTTATTCAGATAAACACTGGGAGTTAATTTAATTTTTAGTATTACCATTTTTCAAGTTTTCAAGATTTTATTCGGGTCCAAAGAAGAAATGATAGTTATTTTAATAAAATCAGCGATTAAAGACAATATTACAGGCTTCAATACAATTGGTTATTATTATGGGTTTTTATATACAATGGCAAAGTTTAATGTTTTCCTAATTCAAAAAACAGACGGAAAGAAATAAAGTTTTTTAAGGGCGACTGGAAGACAGATGTGATGGCATTTCAGTTTATTCAATGGGGATCTGTTGATTTAGATTTACGAGAATTGGTACGAGTGAAAGATTAAACTCGTAAGTCAAATGATAACTGTAAATTATATTCTGACGCAATTACTAGACTTTAATATATATATATATAATATATATAATGAGTATAATATATTATGATATATATATGATAATTATAATAGCCACACACACACGAGTATATAAAAATATAAATACAACACAACACATATATTATATAATAAAAATACACACACACATGACTAACACCACACGCCGCCACAGTATTATATAATATAATAACACTCAACGACACACATATATATAATACACAATCACAGTATATATATATATAATAAACACACAAACCACACAACATATATATATAAAGTGTAGTGTTGTGTGGTGTGGTGTGGTGTGTGGTGTTTTAATTGTACAGATCAAGTACAATATTGGCATAAGTACATCAAATTACAAGTGAATGTCACTTTCAATTAGACATTTATTTGAGGAAAGAGCAAACTGGTACAGATATTAAAAAGTGGCAAATTTCACGAGAGCGGCAGATGATATAGCCATGCACATTTACGTGACCTGGACTATGTATAAGATAAATGCTTGAACAGACTGACAGGAAAGCAAATAATTTGATGAGACAGGAAGCGTAATGGAAATGCTGTCCACAACAAGATGACACGGTCTGTAAAGTAAGAACTGACTTATGTTGCGAACATATATGAATATATTATATATATATATATAAGTATAATTGCCTTCTTTCTTGATAGGTCATGTCGAGAGAGACAATGGCACTGCAACTTGCTTATGGCAACATTCCGACTGTTTCTCACCAGAAGAGAAGACCCCCACATGAGGCACGTGTTGATCGGAGTTGGCCATCGCGTGATGCTTAAGGACGGAATCATGGAGGCTGAGTATTCCATGACATGCAACATTCCACTTTTGTCCTTACTTGGTCTATCCAAGAGGATCCTCCGATCAATCGGCTGGTCATATCAAGGCCCTAGCACCTATATGATTGCGGCCTACATTATACTCCCCAACCGCTTTATTCATATGCGCTAGAAGGCGGTGGTTGTGAGTTTTAGTGTCATAAAATGATGTTAAACCGTAACTAGTGGTAAAGTTCCAATTCTGGAGCACTGCGGAGTGTGGAGTACCCCTTCATTGGCATTACTCCCGGGTCTACTATAACGGGAGTAATGGTAGCATCAGGGTTACATCGATTGTTAAATATATACAAAATGAGTTTGAAAAATGTTTTAAGAATTGGGTTTAAAGATTGAAATACGCAAGATGAATATGTTAAAATATCTTCGGCATAAGATAATCTAAGATGAAAAATCCAACCACTCAATCAATCATGAAGTGGTGTATTACGATGGAAAATCATTTTGGGGAGAAGATATAATACTGGAGAGCCCGTGAAGGATTGGTTGTTTAGTTTTATGCTTATCAACCTTTTCCAATCAAGTTAATTTAGGCCACCCAATTAAGTACTGTTTACGGTCAAGTCACGCGACTGAAAGCATAGAAGTTAAGCAGCAATGAGCCTGTTCAATACTTATATGGGTGACTATTTAAGCAATATTAGTTACTGTGAGTAAACCGAATATCAAAATGATTTGATTCGGCATTAAATGAGCCGAAAAAGGAATGCTAATAACGTAAAACAACACCAATTAACAGACACATCACTCCTTAACTTCGAAGATCTGGCAGGAAGCTGGCGCTTTCATTCGTGAGTCGCGAGGAATTTGTACAGAAATTCCAGAACCCCAAAATAAGCCGATGGAATGCCCGTAGTGTCGAAGCTAATGTGACGGACTGCGACATCGTAGTAAGTGAGTTAGAACTCTAGTCACACTAAATACTAGGACTAATACGCTTGGGAATATGAACACCTTTTCCCCCCAGCTATGAGTTCAATAGTACCACTCTGTCTTTCTTCAATGAAGTTTGAAAGATAAAACAAACTAAAAATGTGTGTATTTCAAACCACTCTGCACAAACAGGATGCGAAACATAGTCAATTTTTTTAAGCAGAGTTTAATAGCTTTAGTTCAGTTTCCTTCTACACTGGTTGCCTAACGAAGATTAAACAGACCAGTATGTCCTACCATTCAATTATAGCTGGGTATGCATACCCTTCCAGGATATTAGCGCTAGGTGAAATGCTAGCAACCTCTTCCAAGATGAACTCGTGTTGCCAGCGTTTCTTTTCTTTGATGAAATCCATTTCACATGCCTCTACAACTGGGAACCGAAATATCTTAGTTGGTAGGTGGTCTATTGTCGGTATCAGCCTTGCAGTGAGAAGTCTATTCCCTTTTCACTAGCACTAGACCAGGGTGATTGTTCTTGCATCTGAAGAGGAGCGCCAAACCTTCCATCAGCTTCCCATTTTACCGCACAAAAACCAAGCTGGCTACTCAGTCAGTAGAAGGCCGGTATCGAGCCAAGAAACCTCATTGTTCCGAGGCGGGTGCTCTTTATAAGACACTAGAAGCGGCTACACGGCATTGTCCAGGTATAAAGGGTACAAAAAACAACTTAGTCTCGCAGACCCATTGATTGTTTTGTCTTCCATAATTAATTTTGTTTATGTTTTAATTCACTAACGCCACCAATGACCCCCCTTCTCTTATTATTCAAATCCTAATTCTTAAATATGTTCCCAGATTTATAAATAAAATCTTCATTATTTTTGCACAAAAAGCAGCTTCTGGTGATAATGAATGTGTATGTATATTTATTTCTCATGAATCGTTATATTCTTATACATACACACCAACTGTGTATTATATATGAATAGATGTCTAAAAGGACGTATTCACTAGATAGAAGTGATCACCTCTCAAAAATATTCTATATATGAATTCATTTTGCATTGGTCAAAGGACTGCACTGACAGTATCGGCAATGATTTCAATTACTATTGAATGTCATTTAAAGAATGCAAAATTGTTACATTATATCAGATGTAATGAATTCTTGAGGACATAAAAATCCTACGAGAATGTCTTTTATTGTTATGCCAATACAAACTCAAGTTCTACAAAGACAATTCTTGTAATGGCACCAAATATGCCGGAAATCAAAGAAGCTCTTTAGAAATCTCAGTATTACCAAGACTTTCAGCAATTGTGAAATCTTTTAAGTGTGAAATTTGTATTCAGCATGAAAAAATAAATTAAGGAATGCAATTTGAATTGTGGAACTCATTTTGGAAGAAGCCAAATCAATGAATAGGAAAATGTACAAAATCATTTTAGTGTCTATATATGATTTGATAATTATTATATATGATTTGTTACTATTATTATTATTATTATTATTATTATTATTATTATTATATTATTATTATTATTATTATCTCTTTTTGAGTTTTTCAGCATTAGCTGATGGTCTTTCACTGGAGTCTGAGTGACAGCAAGTCTCCTCAGGGTCTCCA
The DNA here is from genome assembly GCA_023376005.1 of Doryteuthis pealeii. Taxonomy (NCBI): domain Eukaryota; kingdom Metazoa; phylum Mollusca; class Cephalopoda; order Myopsida; family Loliginidae; genus Doryteuthis; species Doryteuthis pealeii. The sequence goes on from CM042166.1 coordinate 162,144, forward strand.
GGACTCTTCTGAGTATTCTGGCAGATTGCAGCAGTGCAGTGTTCTGAATGGTTTCAATCCTTCCTTTGATATCCAAACTTTCCAAACCCTTTTCCAATCCTTTAGGGACTGTTCCAAGTGCACCAACCACAATTGGTATCACTTTCACTTCATGTTCCATTACTTTTTCAGTTCTCCGGCAAGGTCCAAATATTTGTCAATTTTTTCATTTTCCTTTAGCTTCATCCTGTGATCTGCTGGAACTGCAAAATCCACCAGTTGATGAGTTCTTTTTTTGTTTATCAACACTAGGTCTGGTCTTCTTGCTGGGATAAAGGTGATCCGTTTTTATTTCAAAGTCCCAGAGAATTTTATGCGTTTTGTTCTCGAGATTCTGGTTTATGCATATACCATTTTGTTGTATGGTCAAACTTTAATTTTTTGCATAATTCCCAGTGGATCACCTTCCCAACCCAGTCGTGTCTAGTTTTGTATTCTCGTTGTGCTAGTTTGCTACATTAGCAGAGTATATGGTTTACAGTCTCATCTCTATTACCACAATGTCTACATTTACTATTTTGTTGGGTCTTATCAATTTTCGCTTTTATAGTTTGTCCTTATGGCATTATTTTGTGCAGCAATTATTAATGATTCTGTTTCTCTTTTGAGGTTCCTTTTCTTAACCATTTCCAAGTCTTTCCATGTGCAACCTCTCCGATTTGACGTTTGAAGTGTCCATATAATTGTTTTTCTTCCCATTTTTGTTCTAGTCTTTGTTGTTTTTCTGTTTGTCCTTCTGTCACTTCTACTATTGTTGGCCGCCATAAGTAATTTGTCTTTTATTAATTATTATTATTATTATTATTATTATTATTATTATTATTATTATAGTAGTTAGTAGTAGTAGTATTAATTATTATTATTATTAGTAGTAGTACTATTATGATAATACTATGTATTTATTACTATTATAATAAAAAACTATTATCATATACTAATTATATTAGTATTATTATTATTATGTTATTATTATTAGTATTGTCATTATTAGTAGTATTATTATCATTAGTAGTAGTATTATTAGTATTATTATTAATTATTAGTATTATTAGTATTAGTATATTATTAGTAGTATTATTATTAATATTAATATGTTATTAGTATTATTATGATAATATTATGTAATTATGATAATACTATGTAATTATTACTATAGCGATAATACTATTATCATATAATATTATTATATTTACTATTTATATATATATACATGATTTTACGTCTATATATGATTTGATAATTACTATTTCATAATAATATATTAAAAATCCTTTCAGTGCCCTAAAAAATTGGACAATCAAAGAGGTTTCTTTGGGGTTTCAAATTCTTTTAGAAGTGCATTAATTTTACTATTCAACCCATACACACACACACACACACACACATATATATATATATTATATATATATATATATATATATATATATATATAGTAGTAGTAGTAGTAGTAGTATGATAATACTATGTAATTATTACTATTATGATAATACTATTATCATATACTATTATTATTATTACTATTATCATTATTATTATTAGTAGTATTATTATTATTATTATTATTAGTAGTAGTAGTAGTATTAATTATTATTATTATTATTAGTAGTAGTAGTAGTATTAATTATTATTATTATTAATTAATTATTATTATTATTATATGTTCGTTTTCATCTCTTTTTTTCTCTTCCGTACTTTCTTTTTTCTTTTTCTTTCTATCCTCACTCCTTTTTTCACTTTGCTTCTTCTTTCTTCTTTCTCTCTCTCTCTCTCTCTCTTCTATTTTCTTCTCTTACTTTCTTTTCTTCCATTTCCTCTCCGCTTCTTTCTTTGCCAAAAATATCCAGCTCACACTCTAAGTTAAATCGAACCTTACCATAATCGATATAAAACAACATTAAGCAATGTTTCTTTAGCATAAAAGAATCCTAGTGAAACGCACACACATACACACATACACACACAAACACACACACATTGAGATAGATAGATAGATAGATAGATAGAGAGAGAGAGAGAGAGAGAGAGAGAGAGAGAGAGAGAGGGGGGGGTCGTGGAGGAAAGAGATTTTCTGTTTTTTTTTGTCTCGATTTCAACTAAATTCAGGAATTGTTTGGTTTCTTTGAGTAATGACATATCCATAGCTGGAGGGAGTTCAAATCTTTACAAGGGTAATAGACCAAAAGTGAACGTAATAGCACTTGATTGCTATGATGTTGCAGTCCAGCTCATAGCCACTATGTCACACAAGGTCAATTTTAAGCGTCGTTTAACCGGTCTGAATTCAGATTTTTTCTTCTCCTCGACAATTCTCATACTAAGTTTAAAGAATTCAGGATACAGTGATAGATGGATTCATACATTTCCAATGAGTATTACTGCTATGTGAAATGCCAACAGCCTCGACCAGGATTTAAACTCTGTTCACTCTGTCCCTTTCCTAATAATAAATAATAATAATAATAATAGATAGATAGATATAGATAGATACTTAAACTTGCCGGAGAACTGAGCTAAACTGTGGAACGTGAAGGTGACGATCGTACCAATTGTAATCGGTGCCCTTTGAACGGTTCCCAAACCTCTGGAAAAGAATTTGGGGAATTGGAAATCAGAGGGAGAATCGATCGGTCATGATCGGCTAGAATACTCAGAAGAATCCTGGACATCCAATGAGACTTGCTGTCACTCAGCCTCCAGTGAACCAGCAGCTACGTCAGGTGTGAAAAACTCGATGATAATAATAATAATAATAATAAAAATAATAATAATATGATAACCATTACACAGCGCCTCTTGGAACCATTATATGTAAATGAATTGAAAAAATTTTACTAAGGGAAAAGATTCAAAAATCTGGAAGAAGGAATTGTTATTGGTCAGGAACTAAGGCGAGTATTATTGACAGAATAGGATTTAGTGTGATTTATGGGATATGTAAGTGCCCAGCTGTGCTACTGATACGCTGAGTTGGCGATGGCCGCGTATCGAACCTGGAACTTCTGGTTCTTAGCGGACACTTTACCGACTGAGCTAAACCGGATGTATAAAATAGATGTACTGCTGATGATTTACTGCAGAAATATATTGAATATTAGAATTAAAAGCATAGTCAGTGGTCAGGAATTGAAGGTAAATATTACTGACAGAACAGAAGTATTATATACATGATTAAATCGATGGTTCTCAACCTTTTATTATCCATGGCCCCTTTTAACCCCATTCTACTCTGGTGGAACCCCATAGCCATTCTATGTTAAAAATCCATTGTAATTTTATAGTTAAATATTTTGCTTGCCTGGGTCCCAAAAATTTTTATATGGTCCTCGGGGGGTCAACATGGACCCTGGTTGAGAACCACTGATTTAAAGCATAGCTAATGATTTACAATACAGATGCAATGAAAATCCGAAAGGGGGATTGTCTGTGGTCAGAAATTATTTCAAACGTTACTAACAATAATGCTTGTCTAAAATATTCTGACAGTGTAAATTAGCCTTCGGGTTTCTGTTACTCACCTTGAACTGAGCTTTTTCCAGCAACAACCAATGATTTTAATGTTACTAGGCCAACAATACAAAACAGTCTACGAGATGGGAAAACATTTGCTGTCCAAGAAGATCCTTGGTGGTCTGCCAGTGACCTGAACCTGTCAACCAACAAGGTTGTATTACAGTAAGCGATGAAAAAGGGTCATAACTTCCAGCACCAACGAATAGTAGATGTACTAACAATTCGGGCTGAGTTTCAATCAAAACTCAATGTTATCAAAAGACTTGACGTGAATGGAGATAGAGTATTATCTGGTGGAGCCATGAGGATATGAATTTGTTATAAGTTTATTTTGTTATCAACCAGATGTCTAGACTTTTTGAATCAAAGACAAATTTAGAAGTTAATAATAATAATAATAATAATAATAATAATAATAATAATATAAATAATGATATATAATAATATAATAATATAATAATAATAATAATAATAATAATATAGGTGGATTTTGCAGTGTCAGCAGATCACAGGGTGAAGCTAAAGGAAAATGAAAAAATGGACAAATATCTGGATCTTGCCAGAGAACTGAAAAAGTTATGGAACATGAAAGTGAAAGTGATACCAATTGTAGTTGGTGCACTTGGAACAGTCCCAAAAGGATTAGAAAGGGTTTGGAATGTTTAGAAATCAGAGGAAGGATTGAAACCATTCAGAACACTGCACTGCTGCAATCTGCCAGAATACTCAGAAGAGTCCTGGAGACCTGTGGAGACTTGCTGTCACTCAGACTCCAGTGAAAGATCATCATCTAATGCTGATGTGAAAACTCAAAAGGAGTAAAATAATAATAATAATAATAATAATAATAATAATAATAATAATAATAATAATAATAATCTACCTGGGTTCTATCCTTAGCATCACGGGTTACCACCCACGCCCAACTGGTAGCCCCATTCGGGAGCCTTACCCCTCTGCAGAGGTGCAGTTGGTGCATTATAACACCCCAACCGACTGGGGGATCATATTATTGTACTTACTATATGTGTAGTTTTTCATGGAAGTAGATAAGAGGCATTACTGTTGAAGCGACGTTATATGTAAATTTAATTTGAGAGGAAAAGTTTGTTTTTAATATACAAACAATTCACTTGCACAGTACAATCTTGTATGTTCGTCTATGTAATATTGAATCATATGATAAATGAACTTTGACACGTAACATGAAGATTTATTGCAAACATTATATGTCAAGAATTTACTGTCCGCTTTTGCTATTACAATGAAAAAACGAACAGTCACTCTGGACTCTGAAATCATCTGACCAGCCGTTTATCATGCTAGAAAACAATTTAGTCCTTTTGAATGGCGGTTATGAAAGATTATTTACATAAGATATATTGGCATACTACCCGGTGACATGTTTTTACGTTTACAGGGTGTTCGTGATAAATTTGACAGTTTCATAAGGAAAAAGAAAAAAAGTATTTATTAACTACAAAATTTAATGGATTTAAAGGAATTCAACTGGCACAGAAATTACACTACTGTCAACAAGTTTCATTCAAAATACCGCCATTAGCGTCGATCACGGACTCAAGAGCTTGGAGCGAGCTGATGTTATAGTTTCCCTGGGAATGGTCTCAAAAACAAGCTTAATTCTGTCGATTAACTGGGCTTTTGTAGTACTTGGCACGGCGATTGGTGTCTTTCTCAACAGCGTCACATACATATAATCCATGGGGGTTAAGATCTGGGGTTCGGAGGCCAAACATTGGGACTAGTGTAGTCGTAAAGATTCGCCGAAAACCATTTTTACTTTTCCCAGATTTGTAGCAGGGTGCCGAATCCTGCTGCTATACATATGGCCTACCATTAGCTACCCTTGTTATTCAAGGCTTGACTACAGTGTTTAGCAACTCTACGTAGGCACCTGAGGGTCCTCCAACACTTTTTCTGCCGATTTCGAGGAATTCTCCTGAACGAACGCAATCAGATCTTCTGTAATGTTGCTTTTCTTCGAGCCACAGCCTCGTAGTCTCTATTGCCGTTATTTTATAATTCCAACTCAACCGTTTTATAGTTTATAATATTTCCCAAATCTCTGCACAATCAGGATTTGATGCAAGGTCAATTTCTTAATCGGAGTATAACAGGTTTGAATTCAGAGTTCTACTTATCCTAGATTGTTTAACTAGCCATGGTTAAAGAGCCCAGTCTGCCCTGCTATTTGCGAAATAACTGGATGGAGAATTGGATTCTTACCTTTCCCAGGGATATTTAGCGCCATGTAAAATGCAAACAGCTTCGTCCAAGAATTGAACTCGGTCGACGAGTTCATTTCCTATGACTTTAACCACGCGCCTCCCAACGTTTTATAGTTTATAGGCAACCTATCAATTATGAAACATAAGGAAAAGTTTGAATTGAAACTTATAAAACTCCGCTTAAAAATCAACATTGTCGGATTCTGATTGTGCATTTGCTTGTTTGGCAAATTCGTATAACCCCCTTTGCAGTTGGGCATCATTTGCAATTAAAAATGACAACTGAATATTTGGTTCACATATTTTTGTACATGGAAAGCATTTGAAAGATGATTTTATCTTTTTAAGAATCAGAAAAGTAAAATATTCAGTTGAGACAGAAATGCAAAACATACAAAGGAAATAAAGACAAACGATCAAATTGTTTTAAAAATAACAACAAGAAAAAATTAATAAATTTTGAGACAGATGTCAAAGTTTAAAGTTAAAAAGAAAAACATTATTTTGATGCATGTCTGGTAAATGGATTCCAGAAAAGTTTGTTCTGTAATCCAGACTCTCAAAAAAAAATTATACAGACGGAGGGGTTGGATATATATATATATATATATATATATATATATATATATATCCAAATGTATACAGAGTGGTTGGGTATATATATAGTCACACACACACACACACGCGCACACACACACACACAAACATTATATATATATATATATATATATATATATACATACATACATACATATCTAATGAGTCAGATGAACCTACTAAAAGTTTCGCTTAATGCTCTTCAGGGCTAAGATCTGACTAAAGAGACTGGAAGCAAACGCATTAAATATAGTACTTACCACCGCGATTCAAATAAATCTTTTAAATTAGCATAAACTAAACAAGTTTGGTATATTATATATATATATAATATATATTATATATATATATATATATATATATATATATATATATCCATGAGTCTAAAGGATAGAATCCTTGTGGTTGAGCATTCCATGACATGCAAAACACAACTTTGATCTATAAACGGGTGATCGGAGAGGTCCCCTCTGATCACTCGGTTGGTCACATATGACCTATATGATTGTCCAGACCATATTGCTCTTATACCGCTTTTTATCATATAAAAGGTGATCATGAATCAGTAGTAGCGTTAGGTATCACGGTAAACTACGATTCTGGAGCAATCGACAGCGTGAAGTACTACTTTATTGCTATTACTTCCAGGTCTACTTTGTGGGTTAAATAGAAAGTGAATTTAATTTTTTTAATTTGTAGAAAAATGAATTAAACGAAAAAGTCTTCGGCTTAAAATAAAAGGGTTGAAAACAACTATAAGACATAAATATCAAAACATATTAGAGCACATAATTCATCAAATTATATATATATATATATATATATATATATATATATATTAATATTATATATATATATATATCTCTCTCTCTCTCTCTCTCCTCTATATATATATATATATATATATATATATAAGGTTTTATTAATTGCTTGAGCATTGTGTATATATTGGTTGAGTTGATTTTGAAGGATATCACAATGCAGGTATAAAGAAAAAAAAATACGGTAACAATGATTGTGTGTAACCTGTATTTATCTTGAATTTTATAATCCCTTTTTCAAAAGATACTGGAATGAAGTATCTAGTTATGGCATTTCTATTTAAAATATTAAAATTTTAAATAGAAATGCCATAAAGACTACTCAGTTTCACTCTTGAAAAAGGGATTTTATCTCGAAAATTCCAAGAATAAAAGCAGAAACACACAACACATATGTTACCGTATTTTTTTCTTTAACCTCATTGTGATAGCCTTTAAAATCAACCTGCAAACCATATATATATATATATATATATATATATATATATATAATATATATATATATAGAGAGAGAGAGAGAGAGAGAGATAAAGGTATAGTTCCTGTATGTTTGCTCATAAACACCTTCTGACGTTTTGGAGATAGACAATACAACCATGAAACTACAATGAAACTCGAACTTGGATGAGTATATTTCATTTTGATCAAAGGAGGTTCGTATAAGACACATACTCCAACTGATTCCCCAGAGCAGTTTTGGATTCCTCGAGCAAAAATGCTTTTATACACCAATTTTTTTGGAGCAGGGAAGCTCTATAACTCATTTTACAGACAAAAATATATTACAAAAAAGTCGTCATTTTTCGCGGCCCCTCTCAAATTTGCAAAGTTAAAAATTGACATAACTCCGCCAATTTTTGGAAGTGGAAGGATTGTCTAACTTTAACATAGTCCACACCTGTACAAAATTTCATAAAAATTGAATGGTGGGTGGGTGACAATTTTACTTTTTTCTAGATGATTTGACATGGAATCACACACATATATATATATTCATGATTCGGACGGTGAAAAAAAGATAATAAAATTTGTATATAAAGAAATATTACGAAATGGTACCTAGAAAAATACGAAAAAGAAAAGAAAAAAAAATCATCCGTACAATTTGGAAAAAGACCCCACCCCCCCAAAAAACTGTACCGACCAAAAGAAAGAGCACTGAAAGAGTAGATAGAGTTGTATGTAAAAAGTGCTCAATACCCCATGTAGAACAAAAAGTAGAAGGAATTAAATAAATCAGATCCTAAATGCTTAGGTTTCACCTTTCTGAATAATTCTGACCTTTTATATATATATATATATATATATATATATATATATATAATATATATATATATATATATAAACCGGGTGACTGAACGGAGAATACAAGATATCGAGTTAGTTACAACTTCGACCGTCGATAGAATAACCGAATCAGTTGGATTTACAAAGAATATAAGAGAGCTCAATAGCACCGCGTGACCGTAAAATGCCTTTTTTTAATTCTGCTTTTGTTCTTAATTAATATACTTAATTCATCGCAGATCATCCTGATGATCTGTTCAATTTGAAACTCGAGTAGGCTATCTGAATATACCATTTTACTATATATATATATATATATATATATATATATATATATAATATATGTGTGTTAAACTGTACAGACAATTCTTGTCGGACGAGTTTTTGTTCGATCCTTTCTAATTCTCGGGCCATCTTTTTGGTGTCAGGGTGGAACTGTTGTAACAGTCCACCAAAGGTTTCATTACCTCCCCCTACCAATTGTTATTACCTCCCACTTCCAATTCCTACGCTACTACTCGTTCTACTTAAAAACAAGACGCAGAACATGCCATTAGTTTCTTACCTGATGATGGCAAACTGTATTGCCAAAAGCGCTCGTAATGAAACCTTTGGTGGACTGTTACAACAGTTCCACCCTGACACCAAAAAGATGGCCCGAAATTAGAAAGGATCGAACAAAAACTCGTCCGGACAAGAATTGTATATATTTATAATAGATAAAAAGTGACTTACCAGTGAATATGGGCACGATGGTTGGGAGGTGCAAAATTCAGGGGGTAAGTCAGCGATATAACAAATACAAAGTGCTCAATACGAAGTAGAGCAAATGTATTATGAAATGGGTACAAAAGATAACCTACACGAGTTTCACCATAAAGATCTTCAGGGTTAAATCCACTGAATTAATCGAGGTACTGATTAATTGCAGTCGATCATACGTGTGTTCATTGTATTAGAGAGTTCGTTACTCTCTAATACAATGAACACACACGGTGGTCAACTGCAATTAATCAGTACCTCGATTAATTCAGTGGATTTAACCCTGAAGATCCTTATGGTGAAACTCGAGTAGGTTATCTCTTGTACCCATTTTATAATATATATATATATATATATATATATATATATATATATAGCAGAAAAATAGAAGTGGAATAATAAGACATCTCATATTTATGAATGCCTTTTTGTCTGTTCTTTGTCAAGCCACCCGACTATACAACACTCTGTTGGAGAATCATTAGAAAGTAAAACAGAATGAATGAGATATTTGTGTCAGCAGACAAACTGAAACTCAATTTGGATAGAGAGTAAATCAATATTCTCTACTGACAAGAGAAGCCATGCAGGACAATCTGCTCTAACTTTTCATTCCTATCACAGAGATACAAGCGAAAACGCCAGATTCCTAAAGACTATTTCCAGTCGCTGTCTTTTATGTACTCTGCCAATTTAGAAACAAAGTTTCACTTAATAGGAATAAAATTTGGTGTTACCCAAGACCCATGCTAAAGTTGTCACGGAATACCATTTTTTTTATTTTTATTTTTTTACTAAGAATATGATTCCTAACCAACAATACATGCAATAAAGTGTTGAAGTAAAAGAAAGAAAGAAAGAAAAAAATGGTTGAATCCGCGATTAGTATTGTTCGAGTACAACAATAGTTTGTAAACTGTAAATCATATTACTATTATGAAGAAATATTGCATAGGGCCAAGTCCGAGTTGTAGTAGTAGTCGTTTAGTAGTAGTAGGCGTCATCAGTTCAGAAACAACATACTCAAGTCGTATAGTCACTAGAGGCTATTTATTTACTTCTAGGCTCGTGGGTTCTTTTCAGAGAGAGAGAAGAGAGAGACAAAGAGAGGGGCGATAGAGTATGGTCAAATTACTCTATTGTAAATCATCTTTGTACTACTAACCGAAACCCATACGGAGAACTGGGAGGCCACGTCTGGCTCCCACCAAAGCCTAACCGAAAAAAGGCCGATATTTCTCTTCTTCTGTTTCTCGTCCTGGGTGAAGGGTCACCAAACTTCCGCTTCCGGTCAAAACCCAGATCACCGTTTTTATTTTAAAATCTCATTTCGGGGTCATTCGTCGATCAAGTTGAGTTCCAAACTTTAACCTCTCTTTGTTCTTATTTCTTTTTTCCTCTGTCTCTCCGAATACCGTTTTATTTTTAATCCCGAATTCCCAGGAGACTATAAATAAAAGTTTGAAAAGATCCGTCTAAATCTAAAAAAAATAAAGAAGGAAATGTAGATAAACCGACACAAACAATTGATTCAATCATCTCAATTAAAATACAGAGAAAATCTTTTAATAAATACGAAATATTAATTGAATCAATTGTTTGTGTTGCTTTATCTGCCTTTTCATTATATTTCACACATATTAATAGTATGTAATTACCAAGTACCTCCATACGAACGGAATGTAGCACAAGGTCAATTTTTTGCAGAGGTGGAGTGACACACTTACCCAGAGCTTCCCATTTTATCTCACAGATCAGATTACCCAAACTGTGCTACTCATACGCTGAGTTGGCGGGGACCGGTATTGAAGTCAGAACCTTGCGAATCCAATGTTGGGTACTCTAACGACTGAGTTAACTCCTTCGGTGACACTAATGCCAAATTGTATGTAACCATGCCCTTGTCATAGACAATTGATGAAGTCAAGAAAGATCTGCATTATAAGCAACGGGGTTTTCGCGATAGAAACAATTGAAAGACATTTTTCAAGTTCCATTAAAGTTGTAGTAATTCGATATTAGTAAATAGAATAACATTTTAGATCTCAATAAACACATCGAGCGATAGGTACTGCTATCTAATGCGGTAATATGAAACCTAAAAACGTGTATATTTAAATTTAGTCAGATACTATATAAACCGGGCAAGACAGGGAAAGCTAGTAGCGTATATAAAGAACTAGCTTAAAAGCCACCCTATCGAGCAGCAATTAAGCTAGCTCCCATGGAGGGCTCTTGGTTGGACCTCCGGACAATCGATAACACTTCATGCAGTGAGTACAGGTTACATTTTAATTAAACTTGGACAATATTTTTTCAAATCTATTAATAATGGAGATTCGGTCTTAATTTGTCTGTAAACGAAACTACGTCACTGTTTACGTCACTTTACCCAAAATTGCCAATACATACGCCCTTCCCAGCCGGCATCCACACGCACATCAATAGTCTCACAAGACAGACAGATACCAAAATAGGTGAGACAGTAAGTTCAAATGTGATTGTTTCATTTTAAATATATCGCTTTATCTCTTGACTGCCCTGTTGTCTGGGGCGTTAGAATGCACCGACTGCACCTCTGCATAGGGGTCAGACTCCCATAATGGGGCCAGTTGTTGGCCGTGGATGGCGACCCGTGATGCTTAAGGATAGAACCCAGGTGGATGAGCAGTCCATGACTTGCAATACTCCACTTTGGCCCTTTCATGGGCTAGACGGTCGGTTGGAGAGACACCTTTCGATCAATCGGCTGGTCAAGTCAAGCCCTAGTACCTATATGATTGCCCCAACCCTATTGCTCTTATGGCAAGCCCAACCCCTTTTAATATATGGGTGCTAGAAGGTGGTGTCTGAGGGTCTACATGTCCTGGGAATGACGTTAAACTCTATCTGATGGTGAGGTTCCAGTTCTGGAGGTCTGGGAATGTGGAGCCCCCCTTCATAACCATTGCTCCCAGGTCCACTCTGACCCGGAGTGGTAGTACCTGTTAGGGTCCCATCTATGGGTTAAATAGAAAACATGAGTTTATAAACAAAATTTGATTATCTATTAAGAATAAATCTATTTCAAAAACTTTGTCGGCATTAAATGACCCACCGAGGTTGATGTGCCGTAAAACAAAACACACAAAACCAAACCTTATCTCTTGATCTTTGGGTTTTTTCTTCTTCTTCTAAGATTGAGTAATATTACTTTGTTTTTTCATTTGCACCTCTTTTGAGATATGAAAGAATTCTCTATTATTGAATTCTGTAAACATTACTAATTAAATAAGTTTTTTTTTTTTTTTTTTTTATCTCTGACAGGTTTTATCATATTTTTTGTTGTTCTTTCAGTTATCTCCCTTTCCATTCTAATAATACATTGTCTCACAACACTGTGTGGTAACAACTTACTACGCAGACTGATTCTACTGGTAATGCTTGAGACTATTGTATGGCCACCACAACTGGTAGTAGGTATTTATCCAACCCGTTTGCCTCAGGTAGGATGTGATACGGAGGTATCAGGTATCCAGCAGGATCAAACTTGCTATTCACTCGTAATGGATCAGCGAGGCTAGCTTGCTGACCACTACCCAACGATGGGATGCCTAGGTAGCGTGAGTATAGCAGTATCAGAAGGATAGCTAAACAATATAGGGTGGACGGTAGATTTTACTTGATAAATAAGAATAAAAGACAAGGATATCTTGATGGGGATGAAAGGGTAATTTTCTAGTGTCCATGATATAATGGAATGACCCATCTCCCCCGTAAACCACTATTTAATAACACACATATTACTCTGTGCAGAATTCACCTGAAGTACTTAGACGACGAACGGAGACCTTACTATATATCAGTCCACAATAAACTTAAATTGTTGGTGCTAGTTGTTAGGTTCACCTAACTAAAATAGACTTAAACAAAAAATAGAGTTGCTCCCCTTTAGTTTGTCAAAGCCGGAAGTGGGTTTTCTGCTATCTTACTTGTGGATGGCATTTGTTTATGTTTTGAACGCAGCGTTAGAGTACTGGTTATGTCGATTGAGAGTAGAAGCAGTTTTCTACTCTGTGTTAAATAAAACCATGTTAATTTTACAACAATCTAGTCTTGCATTATCATTTCAATCCTCCATATTTTATCTGTATGTTAAAAACATTACTAGTATAGTCAGGGATCATTAGAAAAGGATATATTTTTCAAGCTACGTGAATAAAGATATGACCAAAAATTATAAGACAAGCAAGAATTTTTTTAAAGTTTATTTTCTAATTTTTCTCAACTAGTGACGAAAAAGTTATATGAAGGAATATTGTTTTCAGAAAGTCTTTAAAAAGTTATCAAATCCTTTGATTAGCCACAAAAGAAGGGCGTAAAATCTACTGGTGAAGTGGCATATCCAGTTGTTTGAATTTTTATACCTGGTCATGGTTAACAGAATGAAAACAGTCTACCCCGGTGGATTGAATAAAGGGTTTGGTTCGAAGTTCCATGAAAGCTCCCAATTACGACATGAAGGCTCCTAGTTGGACAAAAAAGTTACCAATTTCGAAGAGAAGGTTCCCAAGTTCGGGAATGTGTCCGGGTTCGACAAAAGATATGAAAAAAGAGGACACTTTGGCCGAAACGTTGTATATATAACAATAACGATGAGTGTAACGTAATTAGATACATGATGCGGGTGGCCGCTTCAGTGGAGCGAGCGAAAATAATAAAATCCTCATTACTATCTCGCAATAAAACTGCGGTATGTGGATTCAAAAGTCTAAATTGTACAAATGAGTTCTTAAAATCCCAGACTTGTCGCCATGAGTTCCTTTGATCTGACTAACGAAACGGTTGGGGTGATCTCTGAATGACACATGCCCGGAGGTTCTGAAACTTGATAGAATTTATTGGAAACTCGTGGAAATTTAAAGAATATTCCACAAAGTTCTTTTTCTGGAAGATTCCACAACGGTCTGTTCTAGAGAAGATTCTAGAACATTTTTCTTTTTAGAGAATTCTTAGCAAAATCATATATAAGGCCTGGGCTGAATTGACTGGGTGAGTTGAGGCCGCGGTTTGGACGAAGTCGATCGAGCAACGAACAGGCGGGAGGGGTCTGATGTTGCTGATTTGTGGAACGTCGGACTTAGTATTTTTTAATTTATCGACTGGACGAAATTAATTATACCGGGAGAAGTTAATGAAGCCGAACTTAAATTACCATATACTAAGACCTCCTCTCTCAAAATAAATAAGCTGAATAAATACATAATTTGAAAAACGAAGAAGATTTTGTAATATTATTTTCCACCACGAAAAAATTTACTACGAGAGAATCCATGAATGAAAAAACGAATTTATGAATGAATCCGACACTAAGACGAAAATGATACGCAAAGTTAATCTGTTAAGATAAGGCAAATTGACTATAACGAAAGGCACGCGCTGTCACTAACCCGATCTCCCCTGCCCACGGAAAAGAGGAAAATTCTTTCTTTTTGGGTAAAGGCTGGCTTTGACTGAAGACGACTCCTAGAGTCGTATTGTAAATAAACCCAAAGTTGTGTGTTGCGCCCGTACGAAGAAACAAACCAGTACATCGCCTCTCATACCGTATATAAGTTTCATAGTACACCCACAGTGTGCACTTGTAGAGCACCACACCCACTACATTACAGAGTACAACAATCCGAAAAAAATCCAAATAATGCATATCCATCTGGTGAGCGGAAACTAACGTTGTATTAAATCAAAATAATACCCATAGAGTCTCATCTCAAAAAATTTAGACAAAGGAA
>CM042166.1:184679-199679 GCA_023376005.1 Doryteuthis pealeii
GTGGGTGTTACAGCTAAGGAATCTTGATAAAAAAATTAACACTAGACCATAGCAGACAGACATAAGCACCGCTACTACTAAAGGAAGAAGTCAGAATGATATAAAAAAAAGATTCCACCAAGCAAAAGGACGTTTGAAAGAAAGAATACACAAATATCGCCCCTGGAGGCGGGGAGAAATGTATAAATGTAAGCTGAATTTGCCAGTCTGAATGAAATAAAAACGTGGTCTGACGAAGCTCGGTGGCCTCAGATACCCACTAGGAAAATGGTCCATAATTATTATACCCCTGGTATTTAAGTCCTTTTTATTCACGAATATATATATATATATATATATATATATATATATATATAAGAGAGAGAGAGAGAGAGAGAGAGAGAGAGAGAGAGAGAGAGAGAGAGAGAGATAGATATATTGTAATTTTTCCGAGATGAAATAAAGGAAAATAAAGTGCTCAATTACAAATATAAGAGATTTATTTATTAAATATAACTGTTTATACAGAGGTTTTAGTGAGCATCTACCGGTTTTGTTTACAAACAGAATAGAGGCATGAAATAAGCATCCTGAAGAAGGCAAAAGCCAGAAATTTAGGTAGATGCTCACTAAAACATCTGTATAAAGAGTTATATATATATATATATATATATATATATATATATATATATATATATATATATAGGATGAACATTTCTTCTTAGGCTCAAAAATAATATAATATCTGCTTTCGAGGAATTTTTTTTACTAAATAAATCACATTTGATCATATTCCATGAGTGTATCTTGGTCAGCCTATGAACTTTCAGCCGATCTCCTCTTCCCAACTAAAGCTTAAAGCAAAACTCTCTTATTAAACTGGTATGAGCTCTCTCTGGTGATCTTCACATATTTACCATTGTATGTATTTATTTGTTAAATTCTCATTGGTGCTGATGACGACTGATGATGAGTCGGTTGGATTTTGATCCTGGCTGGAGGTAGCTTTTTAATTCTATCCACCTGAGTAGACGTGATACGTCGAAACACGTTGTCTGTGGGTGGCTAATATATGCTCCCTTTTTTTAAAATACATACGAGCTGAACTCATAGAAATTGCAGTATATACAAATATTAGAATTGGAATTTCTCTGAGTTCAGCTCGTGTGTATTTTATTAAGATTTTTTTTTTCCATTTTATACTCAAATAGTAAATCTATTTCCTTGCATTTTTTTTCCGATCAACCAAATCTCAACGTTGTCATAAAAAGAGCAAAATACATAAAGATTATGAACGGGGGAAAATGTATGAAACGTAAAGCATTTCAAGTGATTTATATTTTTCTATTTTTCATCTGATTTTGTTGAAATAGAATTTTTACAGTTGGGCTGGATGCCATAAAATCCGTAGCTGTAAGGTCTCAGGTTTTTTAAAGAAACTTTTATTTTTAAGCTGTGCTCCTCACCAAGGAATCCATATTTCATTCAGCTCTCTTGAATTCCCTTTCCTGTCGCCAAGAGACGCCGTCTTTTGAGGATGCCATCTTTTTATCCTCAAAAGACGTTTTCTTTTTTTCAGATTTTATGAAAAGCAGCAACGGGTAGGATGTGTCACAAGGTCGCAAGAATGGGGCACCCATGGAGGATCAAACAAGCTTTTGAGTAATAATGGATCTGCGAGACTAGTTTGCTATCCATTATATCACTATGGGGCGCTTTTCTTACGCAACCCGTTCGCCATGGATTCGATGTGGCACAAGGTCGCAAGAATGGAGCATCCAGAGAGGATCAAATTCCCTTCTCAGTTATAATGGATCTGCGAGACTAACTTGTTATGCATTACGTCACTACGGGACGCCGTTTTTACCCAATCCGTTCACCGTGTGTAGGATGTGACACAAGGTCACAAGAATGGGGCATTCAGAGAGGATCAAATTCCCTTCTCAGTAGTAATGGATCTGCGAGACTAGCTTGTTATGCATTACGTCACTATAGAACACTGTTTTACCCAACCCTTTTGCCAAGAGTAGGATCTGACACAAGTTCGTAAGATTCAGAGTTTTCCTTTTCCTAGACTGGTCACCTTGCCAAGTTTAAAGATCCCAGTCTGTCTTACTATTTACCCGTAGATGGATGGAGAGTAGTTCGATGCATAGCTTTCCCAAGGGTATTAACGTTATGTGAAATGCAAACAGCTTCGTCCAGGATTTGAATTCGGGTCGACAGGTCCATTTCCTTCGACTCTAACCATTTAACCACAGACCTCCAGAAATATCAAATATAGTATGTTTTTAAGTCGTTTTCATTGAGTGCTCCATACACTTTGGCCCTGAACCAAACTAACCTAAACTTAGTAAATGATGTCTTTTAAATTTTAAAAATTGAGTTAGAAAAAAAATGAATACCATTAAGAATGAACAAAACAAACGTCTTCAGCATAAAATAACCCAATAAGGATTGACATGCCGTAAAATCCAACCAACAAAAAAAAAAACACAGGGAGAACAATATCACTGTTTAATATAGAAAGTTTTCAAGTTGTTTTATTTGTGGGTTCCATACTTTTTTGTGTACGAAACTAACCTATGATTTGTAAATGATGTCTTTTCGTTTTAAAGAAAGTTTAAGAAAAATTAAGTTTGAAAAATATTCAATGCTATCAAGAATTAAAAAAACAAAACGTCTTCAGTATGAAATAACCCATCATGGTTTGATATGCCGTAAAACCCAACTAACCAAAAATAGAGGGAAAACAATAGCACTGTTGAATATAGAAAGTCTTTAAGTTGCCTTTAGTGTGTGCTCCATAATTTTTGGCCTTGAACCAAGCTAAACTAAAATTAGTAAAGTATGTTTTTCATTTAAAAAATGTGTTTAAGAAAAATTGAGTTTGAAAAAAATCAATAACATCAAGAATGAATAGAATAAAACGTATTCATCATAAAATAACCCAACAAGGGTTGACATGCCGTAAAAACCCAACCATAAAACAACCACAACCAACAATACAGGAGAATAAACTGTTTAAATATATACTATTTACCACCCCTCGCACGAGCAGGATGCGACACAAAGTCAATTTCTTAAGCGGAGTTTAACAGGTTTGAATTCAGAGTTTTCCTTCTCCTAGACTGGTTGCCTAACCATGGTTAAAGAGCCCAGTCTCCCCTACTATTTACCCATAGCTGGAGGGAGAGTAGGATTCATACCTTTCCAAGGGTATTAGCGCTAAGTGAAATGCAATTACCAGTCCAGGATTTGAACTCGGGGCGACGAGTCTATTTCCCAAGATTTTAACCATTACACCACACGCTTCACTGTTTAATATAGAAAGTTTTCAAGATGTCTTATTGTGTGCTCCATACTTTTTGACCTGTACCAGACTAACCTAAACTTAATAAATGATGTCTTTTCATCATAACAAACTGCTGTTGGTTGTTCTCTCCTGATTAAATCCAGTCAAATTGTTATTTTCTCTCCTTCTTTCTGTTATCTTTTTTTTCTTTTCTCTCTTTACACGGCAATCTCAAATAAGCACATTAAACGGAACACTCTCTTCTTGTTCTTCTTCTCTCAACAAATAAAACTCGACCAACAAGAACCAGAAACCCTTGTTTACATTAGGTGTCCAATCAGTTTATCGAGAGATCTGCTGCTCCAGACTGGAATCTGATCAAGTATTATGGGAGCCCAGAGTAAACAGAATGAAACTCATTTGATCTAACGGACTTCGGCAAGTCAGGCAATCAACAGTCCACTAACAATGATGGACAAATCACGGATAACAAGAGGCAATGAATATGCCATTATTTCTGTGGAAAGGTCGGACAAAATAGAATATGTTTACAACACTATTAGTGGGAAGTGAAAGGCAAATGGCCTCGTACAGGATTTCAGCTCAGGTAAATGATTTTAGTTCGGCACAAAGTATTTCATTTAGAATTTAGTAAAACATGAAGTTAAAGCTCGTGCCATTATTATTATTATTATTATTATTATTATTATTATTATTATTATTATTATTTACTCCTTTTGAGTTTTCACATCAGCATTAGCTGATGGTCTTTCACTGGAGTCTGAGTGAGAGCAAGTCTCCTCAGGTCTCCAGGACTCTTCTGAGTATTCTGGCAGATTGCAGCAGTGCAGTGTTCTGAGTGGTTCCAATCCTTCTTCTGATTCCCAAACTTTCCAAACCCATTTCCAATCCTTTTGGGACTGTTCCAAGTGCACCAACTACAATTGGTATCACTTTGACTTTCATATTCCATATCTTTTTCAGTTCTCTGGCAAGGTCCAGATATTTGTCCATTTTTTCATTTTCCTTCAGCTTCACCCTGCGATCTGCTGGCACTGAAAAATCCACCAGTTGACAAGTTCTTTCTTTTTTGTTTATCAACACTAGGTCTGGTCTTCTTGCTGGGATAAGGTGATCCGTTTTTATTTCAAAGTCCCAGAGAATTTTATGTGTTTCATTCTCAAGAACAGATTCTGGTTTATGCATATACCATTTTGTTGTGTGATCAAAATTAAATTTGTTGCATAATTCCCAGTGGATCACCTTCCCAACACAGTCGGGTCTAGTTTTGTATTCTCGTTGTGCTAGTTTGCTACATTCGCAGAGTATATGGTTTACAGTCTCATCTCTATTACAGCAAAATAGTAAATGTTTTACTATTTTGTTGGGTCTTATCAATTTTCGCTTTGATGTAGTTTGTCCTTTATTTTGTACAGCAATTATTATTATTATTATTATTATTATTATTATTATTATTATTATTATTATTTCACTCTATGAGAGTTTTTCACGCCCACCGTAGCTGGTGGTTCCCATGAGGCTGAGACAGCATGTCTCCTCAGATCTCCAGGTCTATTCTAGCCGATCTTAACAATACTATGATTCAGATGGTCTCGTTTATTATGGAGATTTTCACATCAGCGTTAGCTCATGGCCTTTCACCAGAGTCTGGGTAACAGGTCTCCTCAGATCTCCAGGACCCTTCTGAGTATTCTAGCCGATTGCAGAAATACGGTTATCTGGATGGTCTCAATTCTTCCTCTGATTTCCAGTTCCTCCATCTTTTTTCCAAGCATTTTGGGACCGTTCCAAATGCACCAACTACAATTGGTATCACTTTGACCCTACCTGCCTGGAAGTCTATGTAATCAGCATCCCGCTAATTTGGTAAGATATTAAATCAGTCATATCATAAACATCCACAGATATCATTAATTCAGAAGTATACTGACTTTTAAAAAAATATCATCAAATCAGTAATATTCTACCCTTTCCCATAATATTATCAAATCAATAATATCCTAACCTTCCATATATATTATCAAATCAGTAAAATCTTAAGTCTTCCAAGAATAATATGAGATCATTAATATATTTGCATTTCTCAGAACATCTAAGCAATACCTAACTGCTCGGTAGTGTATCAAATTAGCATCAACCTGGCATGATATCAAATCAGTAATAACATAAACTTTCACAGATATCATCAAATCAGTAATATTCCAACTTTTTCCAAAATATCAAATCAGTAATATTCTATCTACTCTTTCTCAAAACATTATCAAATCAATAATATCCTAACCTTCGACAAATATGATCAAATCAGTAAAATCTTAGGTCTCCCAAGAATATTATCAGATCGTTAATATGTTTACATTTTCCCGAACATGGTCATTACATCAATACCCACCTTTCCGGAAATCTATGACATCAGTATCATGCTAACTTGGTCTAACACATTATTAAATGAGAATACGTAAGGAACAGAAAAAACGCATCATGATAATCAAGCAATAATGATTAGTATTATTCTAAACTTCCACAGGTATCATCAAATCAGGAATATTCTGACTTCTTCTAAAATATCATCAAACAAGTAATATTCTACGCTTTGTTAAAACATTATTAAATCAATAATATTCTACCCTTTCTCAGAACATTATCAAATCAATAATATCCTAACCTTCGACAAATATGATCAAATCAGTAAAATCTTAGGTCTCCCAAGAATATTATCAGATCGTTAATATCTTTGTATTTCCCCGAACATCGATATTACAGCAATTCCTACCTTTCCGGAAATCTATGACATCAGTATTATGCTAACTTGGTCTAACACATTATTAAATGAGAATACGTAAGGAACAGAAAAAAAACGCATCATGATAATCAAGCAAAGTATCAAATTAGTATTATTCTAAACTTCCACAGGTATCATCAAATCAGGAATATTCTGACTTCTAAAATATTATCAAACAAGTAATATTCTACGCTTTGTTAAAACATTATTAAATCAGTAATATTCTACCCTTTCTCAAAACATCAAATCAATAATATCCTAATCTTCGACAAATATGATCAAATCAGTAAAATCTTAAGTCTTCCAAGAATAATATCAGATCATTAATATCTTTGTATTTCTCAGAATATAATCATCTCAACAATATCTTCTATGATATCAGCATCATGTTAACCTGTCCTAAGACATAATTAAATCAGAATACGTAATGAACAGAAAAAGAAAAAAATCGAAAAGATACTTGAAATATTTTGGAAAAAAATATTTTAGCATGAGAGGAAATCTTGTTCATTTCTCAGGGAAGTTAATGAATGTTTTATTTTAATTTTTATTTTTGTCTTAAAAACAAAACAGCAGATAATGAAATAAGAGAAACAATCAGGCTCTTTGCAGCAAAAGAGAAAAAAAGAACGTTTGGTATTTGGATTCTGGCGTTAAGGGCATTTCTAAGGTATTGCACTTTATCAGAGTTCATTCAATGTTTTTATAATATAATGTGTATTAACCAATTGATGTTGGTAATTCTCTTAGGATACACTTATATAGCTTTATTAATGAGAAAGCGCATGAAGCATAACAGTTTTCGTCGTATGAAATGGGCTTACTGCATTTGTACAGATTACATTTCTTACAAGAAAGTAAGAAATGTAATCAGTACAAATGCAGTTAGCCCATTTCATATGATTATAACTGGTATGCAACATGCCACCCAGTGTCTAACAACAGAAACAATTAGAGGTAATTGTGAAAGTAAGAAATGTAATCAGTACAATTGCAGTTTGCCCATTTCATATGATTATAACTGGTATGCAACATGCCTCCCAGTGTCTAACAACAGAAACAATTAGAGGTAATTGTGAAAGTAAGAAATGTAATCAGTACAATTGCAGTTTGCCCATTTCATATGATTATAACTGGTATGCAACATGCCACCTAGTGTCTAACAACAGAAATAATTGGAGGTAATTGTGAAAGTAAGAAATGTAATCAGTACAATTGCAGTTAGCCCATTTCATATGATTATAACTGGTATGCAACATGCCACCTAGTGTCTAACAACAGAAACAATTGGAGGTAATTGTGAAAGTAAGAAATGTAATCAGTACAATTGCAGTTAGCCCATTTCATATGATTATAACTGGTATGCAACATGCCACTAGTGTCTAACACAGAAACAATTGGAGGTAATTGTGAAAGTAAGAAATGTAATCAGTACAATTGCAGTTAGCCCATTTCATATGATTATAACTGGTATGCAACATGCCACCTAGTGTCTAACAACAGAAACAATTGGAGGTAATTGTGAAAGTAAGAAATGTAATCAGTACAATTGCACGACATGATGATGATGGTGATGATGATTTCTTGTAATACCGCACACAAGAAAACGTCAGGAACATTAGTAATACAAAAGTGTATTTCTTCTTTAACGAAAAAGTTACATATTAGGAAATTCTCACTTATACGTCTATGTAAAACCTTTTCTGCACTACCTGTTAGTTTCTTCTCTATTAAATTTTCCTCAGTAAGGAATATTTGTTCTTGTTAATTTGTCGTGAATAGCTTTATTTATATATCCCCCTCGGGATATATTTCTTAATACACACATGTTTTAGCAAATGTGTCATAACAATTCAATTTAAAAACGAGCTGTGGTTTACAATCGAAAACGCGAAAACCGAATATATATATATATATATATATATATTATATATATATATAATTGCAATATAGGTACAAGATAACCTACTCGAGTTTCACCATAAGGATCTTCAGTGGATTTAACCCTGAATATCCTTATGGTGAAACTCGAGTAGGTTATCTCTTGTACCTATATTGCAATAAATTTGGTCTACTAACGTATTGAGCACTTTTTATTTGTTATATCGCTGTCTTAACTTTCTGAATTTTGCATCAACTAACCATTGTGACCATCTTCACCGGTAAGTCATCTTTTCCATAATACACACACACACACACACACACACACACACACACATATATATATATATATATATTATATTATATATATAATTGTATAGATTGACCAGACTGAAAGCAGAGTGATAGTACATGTTAGGTTATCATCTGAAGGTTGAATAGATATAAAATGAGTCAATAAAAAATGTGTTGAAAAAATTAATTCCCAGCAAGAATGAATAGCACAAAAACGTCTTCGGCATAAAATAACCCCCGAGTTAACATTCCATAAAAAAACAACCAACAAACCAGCCATCCAACCAAACAAACAAACAAACAAACAGGCAGTATACAACTATACGAAGGAATTATATAACAAAATTAAATAATAGATAAGATATATTTTACTTGCTTTTTTTATATATCATTTTGAGTTTCAGCTTATAATATGTAATTGCAAAATTATTTATGGTATTTATTCATACTTTTTTCTGATTATTATTTTGGGTTAATCAGAATAAAAATAAAAATAGATGAAAGAAAATAAATGAGTGATACAAACACAAAGTAGAGTTATAAGTCATATAAAAAATAACACACTACTTAATTTGATTAAATAAATTTCTTTATCAAAGAGGAACAAAAAAAAACAAAAAAACATAAAACCAATTGTAAAAGAGACGATTGTTTTTTTTCTCAGTCTCGTTTCATTTCCCGCTGAATATAAATGGAAACATTCACTCAAATTTATATTGTTCTTAATCACAATTCTACAAACGAATAATAAGCAAAAATAATAATAATAATAATAATAATAATAATAATAATAATAATAATAATAATAATAATGTCAACTGGTTTATGACTTTCAAAACAAATTGTTGATTATCATGATGAAACTCATAATAAGATTCAGTCAATGTTGATTGCAATAATTCGTGACCAGTGAAAATCAATTTCTTCCTGGTTTCCAATGCATTTCTATAGTAAAATTAATAGCAATTCATTTATATTACACATATGATGGTCCTATATTCCCATTAAAACTGGTTTGTTGCCGCTGGAAATCAATTCGTTCAAGATTTTCATTACATTTTCACAGTAATATTAGCAATGTATTCACATTATATATATATATATATATATATATATATATATATATATAAAGAAAAATGTAATCCTGGGGTTAAACAGTATGACATGCAACACTCCATTTTAGCCCTTACTTGGGATCAATGGGTGTCGAAAAGGCCCCTTCCGATCAATTGCCTGGTCATGTCAAGTCCTAGTACCTATATACTTGTCTTGACCGTATTGCCTTTATGGCAAACCTGTAACCCTTTCTTATCATATATGTGCTAGAAGATCACGGCTGAGGGTCAGTGCCCTAGTTATGACACAAATATATACCGGTGAAGTTTCAGTTCTTAAATTCTGAGGAGTGTGGGGTATTCCTTCATCCCCATTACTCCAAAGTTCACTCTGACCCGGAGTGGTAGTACCTGTTACGGTATCATCTATTGTCTATATGATGATTTATGGTTTAATAATTGAATTTGAATAAAATGAACACCCGTCAAGAACGAGTGTAACAATGCGTCTTTGGCATGGAATGGTCCAAGGGTTGAAAAATCCCAGTAACAAACACTCTCGATAAACTAAATACTAAGCAAAAAAAAAAACCTCTTCACTTACGAATCTTACATACACACACACACACACAAAAAAAGATTTGGAATTGAATAAATCACAAAGGGTTGTTATGCCATAAAGCCAAACAACCAAACAACCAACGAATTAATCCGGATCACAATCAACCCTTTTCTGATATCCAACGAAATGAGTACGAACATTTGCTTTGTTTGTTTGTTTGTTTTGTTTTGTTTTAACTCAGTGGGTCATTTAATGCCGATAAAGTTTTGAAATAAATCAATTCTTAATGGATAATACAATTTTTTTATAAATACATTTTTCTATTTAACCCATAGATGGGACCCTAACAGGTACTACCACTCCGGGTCATAGTGGACCAGGGAGCAATGGTGATGAAGGGGTGCTCCGAATAATTTGCCATTACTATATTTGTGCGCTATTCCTAATGTAATCGCTGTGTATATACACACGAACTTTTATATGCGGTATGTCATTTTAGTTGTCATGGATTTTAGCCGAAAACCTTTGTCTCACAACTGAAGCACTGAACATAAGTATAAATGTTTTGCGTATTTGATTATATTGAATTATTTTGGATATTTTTCAATAGATATGAAATTTTTAAACAATACAAAAATTAATTTGTAAAAAATTCTTTACTTATTAGCTTATTTCAGAATTCAGAAAAGAAAACAAGTGTATTTTCCCAAAAAAGCAAGTCAAAAAGCACGTTAGACACGCTTTAGCTGCTCATTTGTAAGGGAACTTTGTAAGGGAAGCATTACTTAAAAAAAAAACCTGAAGTATTCGGGAGGGCGTAGCTTTAAGATAACTACGTATATTGATTGAAAGTTGAAGGTGGTATGAAGTGAAACGTATACATAGTTGCAATTTATACTTGATGTGGAACAGACAACATCAGATACAATAAAAAAAGTGAATCATTTCTCAACAGAACTTCACAAAGTTAAGACACCTATTTTATCCTCTCCAATATCTTATATAATAATCATATTAATTTAATGCTTCAAAAAAGAGTCCAGTAAGAATGAAGAAGGCTTTTCCATTAAGGACTTCTCTTAAATCTTTTTTAATTTGAGAGAAGTCCCTAATGGAAAAGATTTTTCATTTATTCTATTCATTTCATTCATTTTTTATTCCAATCATTCATTCATTTTTTCGATTAATTCTTAACTATATATATATATATATATATATATATATATATATATATATATAATACCCATATTTTGTCAATAATGAATGTATAATCGCCTGTCCACCGTCAATCAGTTTCTTCCTGATTTCTTATGGTAAACTTATTAATATTGTACTTACATTAAATACCCTGTATTAAACCGACACGGTGCCCCGAGTTCAAATCCTGGGCGAGGCTGTTTGCATTTCCCATAGCGGTATTGCACATATGAAAAGTATGTATCCAACTAGCCGCCTATAGCTCTGGGTAAATAGCAGGGCAGAATGGGCTCTTTAATCTTGGTTTGACAACTAGTATAGAAGAAGTAAAACTCTGAATTCAAATCTGTTAACCTCCACTTAAAATTGACCTTGTGTTGTATCCTGCTCGTCTGGCGGGATTAGGCAAATACATTTTTACATTAATATCCATATATTGATACTCGTGTTCCTTAATTGTACGACCGTTATCATATTGCAACACCATCTGGTTAAAAATGAGACCATCCACATCGTCCGAGATGAAATGTAAAAATGTAAACCCTGATTATCTGTTATTGCTTATCCGCCGAATTCCTATTGCTCATGAGTGTCGTCAATCCTGCTAAATAATTTACCTTTTCTTTTTTATATAAAGAAAGAAAGGGAAGAAAAAGGACATGCTACATAGAAAAAATATAATAAGAAATAAATAAAGAGAGTTGGGGAATATATAGAGAAAGGTGAGCGCGCGGAAGTGATAACGCTAATCTGCTTCAATTAAACATAATGAAAAGATGAAAAGAAGGAAAGAAGGAAAGAAAGAAAAAAGAGTGAGAGAGAGAGTTAAATCAATATTATTATACTGTTTACATTTTGAACTATTTTGCTATTTTGCTATAGCTATGAAGTAAACGTATCAAACGTTGTAATGATTAAATTATCATACTGTGCTATATGCACTGGTCCTACAAGTGTTACGTATATATTGGAAGGTGCGCTTAGCGTACCAGTTGTAAATAGCAAATAACTGTCTGGCTGTTGTAACCTAACAGAGGTTACTAAATGAGAAAAATCCAAACGGAGGTTAGAAATAAAGAATCTTTATAACATTAACAAAATACAATACTTGCCAGCGGTGAGAAAAAGATAAACCACTGCTAGCGGTATACGACCAATCAGTGGCAATAATACTTCCGTATTTATTAGGATTGAAACATACCCATTAATGTTCATAGATAGGGTATATAACAAAGAGTACTAAATGAAAAATAACCAAACGGGGGGTAGGAAATGAAATGGGATCTTTATAACATTAACAAAGTACAATATTTGCCAGCGGTGGGAAGAAGGTAAACAACTGCGAGTGGTATCAGACTACTCAGTCAGCATCATACTTCCGTATTTATTAGGATTAAAACATACCCATTAATGTTCATAGGTAGGGTATATAACACTGGTACAACGCAAAACCAAATTCAGGAAATATTTCAAATTAAAGAGAATATCCTCAGAACAGTATTATTCATATTATTCGGACTATTGGACACATAACCTAGTGGATAAATGAGTTAGGTTAAGACAGTTATAAGTGACAGTTATCTCTGGGCTGCAAGTTCAATCCTGGTCAGGGACAGCAGTAAGATAGAATAATAATTAACACAGCTTAAGACCTGTACCCCAGCTATGGTTAGTGGAATGAGAACAGAATACCCCCATGGACTGAATAAAGGGTTAGATTCAACGTTCTGTGATGGCTCCCGATTATGACAAGAAGGTTTCCGATTACGGCAATTTCGAAAAGAAGGTTCCCGATTCCGAGAAGCTTCCCGAGTCCGACAAGAAATACCTGAAGAAGGAGGGAGTCACATCGGCCAAAACGTTGTACAGATACCAATGAAGATGAGGACAATTGTCCAAATAATACAAATAATACTAAGATGAGGCTAGACAAGCCTCATCTTAGAAATCCTCATGATACTTTTTAAAAACACTTTCTGTTAATGAATTATATTTTTCCAGTTTTATTTGTTTATTTAAAGACGATAATACAAACGTTGCCACGAACAACAACAACAACTGATAACCAAAAGCTTAAATAATTCAAGATTTTTTTCCTGCCGAGATTATTTAAAAAACATTTTGTAACCAATTAGAATCCTAAATAAATTAGTCTACTTTTTTTTCTTTTTTCGAGATTACCTAATTGTAATAAATAAGCGATAACATAGCCAGACTTTACTTTTCAGTAAATATTCGTCTACATTGGCTACTCACTTTCGTTTTTATTTCTTGTGTATTTAGGCACTAACTTTTCTAATAGATATATTTTATCAAATATGACGGATAAGGATATAAATACATTTTTAAAAAATTAACATTTACATATTCATTAATGTGGTTGAGAATAGAGGAAAGTGTGGATATAACAACACAGACAGCGTAAATTCAATTGATATTTCGCCTCATTTTGGATGAAGCTTCTTCAGAAACTTTATTGACATAAGTACTTGTACATTTTGCTTTTATAGTGAAAAGGTGAATGGGTGAGGGGTGAGGAAAAGTCTGGTGGGGGTTGGTGTGTAGGGACTTTCATTTTTCTCTGGGGTCAGTCGGTTGACTTGGAAGAGAAATTTGATATTTGAAGTGTGGGTCAAATGTGTTGATGTATATCAGAGGAAATTTGATATTCGGGGTGGATCAGTGTAAGAGGAAGTAGGTCATTGAGTAGTGATGTAAGTAGGT
The DNA here is from genome assembly GCA_023376005.1 of Doryteuthis pealeii. Lineage (NCBI taxonomy): Eukaryota > Metazoa > Mollusca > Cephalopoda > Myopsida > Loliginidae > Doryteuthis > Doryteuthis pealeii. Next base: position 198,467 of record CM042166.1, read on the forward strand.
CAACAAGGTCTTTTGATGAGATTTTGGGGCAGAATATATCTATTTGGATTTTTTTCTCTGCCATTATATCAATTGAATTTACGCTGTCTGTGTTGTTATATCCACACTTTCCTCTATTCTCAACACCATTTTGTCGGATTTATTCCAATCCTTCACCCCAGCTAAATAATGGACCCTTCCATTTCTATTATAAAGAAAAAGGGAAGAAAAAGGACATACTACACAGAAAAATATAATAAATAAATAAAAACAATAGGGGACAGATAAAGAGATGGGATGAGCGCAGAAGTGATAACGCTAATCTGTTTCAATAAAACATAATGAAAGAAGGAATAAAGAAAAAAGAGTGAGAGAGAGTTAAATCAAGATTATTATACTTTTTACATATTGAACTATTTTACAATTATTTCACGAATGAAACGTGCAAATGAGAATCAAGGCTGTATAATAATTATGTATTATATTCCGAATACATGTACCTTTGACAGCCGTTGGTTATTTTCAAGGGTAATCTTAGGATGATCACGGGATGATCGTATATTATAATATGCTGTGCTAAAGATCTGCCAGGAGTGATGATAGGAATGAATGGGGAAATAGTGATGAACATTCATGCAGTCAGTACGACTTAATGAGGAAGATGTGCGGATTGTCATTTTATCTGCGATGATTTCATCGAATTAATTAAAACAAACGTAAGTTAAGAAAATGCTTTAATTTAATTAATTCATTGAGTATCTGAAGCGCCCCTATGGGGGAATACTGACGGGATCCACGCACTTTTTGCACCCACCACCAATGAGCTTCGGTTCGTGGGTGGTTCCACATTAATAGGGCCTTCTGGCTAACCCGTACACGTGAGGTACGTGGTAAATACATACACGCAAACACAAACACATAAAACTATTTTCATTTAGATTGGAAATATATAAATGATATTTCCCAGACCAGAGAGACATGTTGGAACATCTCCACTTGAAATGTTGCTGGACTGAAAATTAACCTTTCTAATAGCCCGCTTCAATTTTTGGTATTTAATTCGGTTGGACTTAAATTCTTTCACAGACAGGTAAATGGAGGCTCTCCAACCCGGTCTATTACTTTTTTATATGTGAAAATGTAGTTAAATGATGTTTATTTACCTAAAAATTTCTCATCATCACAGGCAGAAGCACTTGTGTTTTTTTAGCACCAAGTGCTTCTGCCTCTGATG
>CM042166.1:204679-239679 GCA_023376005.1 Doryteuthis pealeii
TAGGTGGGCCGCTACTACCACTCCGAGTGGATCTGGGAGTGATGGCTGTAAAAGAATATTCCACACTCCCCAGTTTGGTTTGGTTTGGTTTGTTTTGTTTTACGGCATATCAACCTCGGTGGGTTATTTAATGCCGACAAAGTTGTGAAATAAATTCATTCTTAATGCATAATACAATTTTGTTTATCAACTCATATTTTTCTATTTAACCCATAGATGGGACCCTAACAGGTACTACCACTCCGGGTCAGAGTGGACGAAGGAGCAATGGTGATGAAGGGGTGCTCCACATTCCCTAAACCTACAAAACTGGAACCTCACCATCAGATAGAGTTTAACGTCATTCCCAGAACATGTAGACCCTCAGTCACCGCCTTCTAGCGATATGATAAAAAGGGGTTGGGGCTTGCCATAAGGGCAATAGGGTTGGGAAAATCATATGGGTACTAGGGCTTTGACGTAACCAGCCGATTGATCGGAGGGGGCCTCTCCGACCACCCGTCTAGCCCAAGATAGGGCCAAAATGGAGTATTGCAAGACATGAACTGCTCATCCACCTGGGTTTTATCCTTAATTATCACGTGTCGCCACCCACGGCCAACAGGTGGCCCCATTGGGGGAGTCTTACCCCTCTGCAGATGTGCAGTCGGTGCATTCTAACACCCCAGCCAACAGGGCGGGCACTCCCCAGAGATTAAGAACTAGTTCCTAATCAACAGATGCAGGTCAGTTTTATACCCAGGGCACCCTTTTTTTTAGAGGGGAGGGGTCTTACCACTCAGCAGGAGATACAGTCAGAATAATCTAAGCCCTGCTGACAGGGTGGAAATATTACTTGGTGTGAGACATATGTCAGGGTGAAAAATAAAACCTGACAACTGGCAGATGACAACTCTCGTTGGCTGAATTAAACTTTACTGCAATGGAACCTTAGCAATTCTGTATCTCCACTTTGCCATTGGATCTGAGAGGTGATGTTGAGTGGATAGATCTGTATAACCCGTTACTCATCTAAAATCCACTCATGCGTTATCGTTTTCTGAGATGGAAATCGAACAAACGAGCAGAGAAGGACACTCTCAAGTAAGTCTTATTTCTGTCAAAGATACACGGAAATGGAATTATTCAGTCCATAGCGTCACCCTTTAAGTCGTCGGAAGGGGGGATAAAGTCGATATCAGCCTATCATCGAGGGAGTCTATCCCCTTTTCACTAACGCTAGACAAGAAGATTGTTTTTTGCGTCTGATGTGGAGCACCACACCTACCATCAGCTCCTTACTTTACTCTACAGAGAGTCTGCCGCCACCGAGGGCGGTCCTGAGCCAAACCCCTTACTTGCCACCCATCCACATCATTTTCCTTCTCACTGAAAGGGAGCGTTATCGTTTCTAAAGATGGAAAGCAAGCAGAGAAGGACACTCTCAAGTAAGCCTTATTGCAGTCAAAGATACATTGAAAGGGAATTAGTAGCGCTAAATCGTCGGGGTGGCCTAAAGTCGGTATCAGCCAATCAGCGAGGGAGTCTATCCCCTTTTCACTAGCTCCAGACCAAGGAGATTGTTTTTGCATCTGGGGTGGGGCGCCATATCTACCAGCAGCTCCTTACTTTACCGGACAGGTCCCTGTGCTACTCATACGTTGAGTTGACGAGGGCCGGTATCGAACTAGTGTTACCCTATAATAAGCACATTTTTTTGTTCTTCTAATCTTTTTTTTTGTCTGTGGTACCTTGATTTTTAAAAAATCGAACACCAACCGTTTTATATTTGTTAGTATAAAATGTTATTCCCAACTTAGATCGCTTTAGTAGTCGGCTGAACAGAGAGAGATAGACAGGTAGACCAGAACACAAAATGATGTTTAGCTAGTGACAATGTTTACGCCAACTGGGAAAAGTCAAAAAGAAAACAGAAAGAAAGAAAGAAAGAAAGAAAGAAAGAAAGAACGAAATGAAACAGATTTCCCTGGCTGCTTGTGGGTTAATTTTCGATAGTCTCTCTTCTTTGTTTCTCTCAAAACTATATAGGCCTAAATATTTTTAATTAACTATTAATTTTCCCTAATCGGCCCGTCCCACTTCACTGTTGGCCCACCAATACCAACTGATTCATTTTGTGCTGCAGACATACAGAAAAAAAAACTATAATTTAATAAAGTCGAAACAGTCTGTACGATGTTCTACACACTGAGCGATCCTTTGGCGGGATTACACTTGTCAAGTTCATTTTCTATAAAAACAAAAGTATCGAATTTTATGCAGTACATGCATTGTAATTGCCTTCAAGCAAACATATAATATATACTTTATTTAACAATGATTCTAAAAAACAAACATCCCAATATCTTATTCATTTCGCCGAATAGCATAAGGCCTGGTTTCTTGTTATTATTCACTCAACATCCCCTTACCTATTATGGTAGAGGCGTGTATGTATTATTGACAAGGTTAATTTCGCAGGAATTGTTCGCTGTGTGCTGTGGCCGAGGCAATATGGTATTTGACTATGCCTGCTGAGGTCCAGGTTTCGATTTCTGTCGGAGGGAAGTCGTTAGTATACATCGCTGATGAGACTTAATAAAACTGATTCATTTTGTGCTGCAGACATACAGAAAAAAAAACTATAATTTAATAAAGTCGAAACAGTCTGTACGATGTTCTACACACCGAGCGATTCTTTGCCGGGATTACACTTGTCAAGTTCATTTTCTATAAAATTTTTTTTAAAGTATCGAATTTTATGTGATACATGCATTGTGATTGCCTTCAAGCAAAAATATAATATAATATATAAATAAATATATATATATATATATATATATATATATATATATATATATATATATTGTGTGTGTGTGTGTGTGTGTGTGTGTTGAAAAGAGAAATAAAGGAAAGAAAGTATTGAATGGATAAAATAGGATTATTTTAATTAATTGAATAATTAAGGAAGGTCGATGTATCTTTGTGTGCTGAACATTTCTATATTTTTTCTATTATTATTATTTTATTTCATTTTGTTATTTAAAAATAATAATAGATAGAATAATGTACACATGGATAAACTCCTGACCGAAACACGTGTAAGTTTAAATTAATTAAAATAATCCTATTTTATCCATTCAATACTTTCTTTCCTTTATTTCTCTTTTCAACATACCGTCGGATTCATTTCCATTTTCATTTTACACACACAACACACACACACATATATATATATATATATATATATATATATATATATATATATATATATAGGTAGTTGATTCTAGTATTGGAGAATTAAAAATAAAGTGTTTGATTACGGGTGTAAGAGCTGTATTCATTTATTCATTATGGTGTACAATACATATAAGCTGCAATTGTTACCATGGGTTTCAAAGAAGCGTCTTGGCCACTTATCATCAAGACAAGACTGAACGTACGCGTTGTCTTGATAAGTTACTAACACACTACTTGGAAACCAATAGTAATAATCGCATGTATTGTACACTATATATATATATATATATATATATATATATATATAGTATGTACAGAAATACCCTACTCCAGTTTCACCATGAGGATCTTCAGGGTTAAATCCACTGAATTAATCAGGATATTGATTAATTACAGTTAACGGCGGGAGTTCATGTTGTAATTTTGACCGTTGCAAACAGTTTCGCAGTTAATGAACGCTGTTGTGTCATTTTAAAAAGTTGAACGACAAACGCCATGTTGAGTGTCGTAAATGTAGTTGTTAATATGGAATATTTAAAAACATTTCTTTTTAGATATATTTTTAAAAAATCAAACTGGAACATTTTCAAAAATCCTCTTTAAAAAATGTTTTTTCTGTGCCAACCAAATATTGAGACCAACCCAATATTTTTACCGGTAAATCATTCCCTTTACACACACACACACACGCACACACACACACACACACACACACATATATATATATATATATATATATATATATATATATATAGAGAGAGAGAGAGAGAGAGAGAGAGAGAGAGAGGAGAGAAGAGAGAGAAAGAGAGAGAGAGAACATATATCATTTAGTACAGAAAGGAAACTGATATTAAAAAGAGACAGATGTGCAAAATTGTGTAAAGAAGATAACCTGCTTACGACTGTGTAATAAATTTTGCTGGTAGATAAAAACTGTTTCCATGTGGAATTGTCTGTCTCATATCTTTTAACCACCATGAAAGGTAGAAAGATAAGAAGTGATACTACGGTTAAAGAATGAATTATTGCTTTGCTATATAGCAACATAATTGCATGCTACTAAACGCCTAAAGAAGCGAGTTCTATTATTATATTTGATGATAAAAAGTTCAACCATTTAACAACAGTTTGACTATTATATCTCAAAAAACAATTTCATAATTTTCATCTTATAATGTCGGGAAAAATATGAGGCGCTTATCCCGACGCAGCGGGGAGGGCCAGTAGCGAGCTTTAGTGGGGTAGCCACCAGACCAGGTAAATAAAGTGGTTGCGAAATTTAGTGGGCTTTGCAGCTAACCACTTCAAAAACGCGACCCACTATTACTCGTACTGGGTCAATTAGTTGGGGGGAAGAAATAATGTGGAGTTGAACGTATAACCAACTCGCTTTCAGCTTGTTCTGTTCACCCGCCTCGCCTAGTTGGCAGCCGGACTTTTAAGGCTTTGGTATAAACCACAACGAGGGGGTGTCAGCTTCAAAAGAGGGAAATGGGACAACCCAGTCAGCGACCACCTCACCAACTCGCTACCAGGTTATAGAAAGATGGGTAGGGGGGGGGAAAAATAATTCTCACAATAATCATATAGGTGCTAGGGCTTGATGTGACCAGCCGATGGATCTGAGGGGGTCCTCTCCAACCGCCCGTCTAGCCTGAGTAAGGGCCAGAGTGAGGTATTACATGTCATGGACTGCTCATCCACCAGGATTCAGTCCTTTATCAAAACGTATCGTTACCCATGGCAAATAGGTGGCCCTATTTGGGGGAGGGTCTTACCCCACTTTAGAGATGCAGTCGGTGTATTCTAGGGCCCCGGCCAACAGGGCTGTAAGCGCTACAGGTACTAACTAGCTTCAGCATTAAATAAACCACAAAGTGTGATATACCATTAAACAAAGTAACCAATCTATTTGTTATGGTTTCTTTTAAAAAATATGAGAGGAAAAATAAAAACTGCAGACATTTTTCATGGTTGATATCTGATTAAATTATATATATATAATAATAATAATAATAATAATAATAATAATAATAATAATAATCTGTAAACCATGTAATCTGCGAATGTAGCAAACTAGCACAACAGGAGTACAAAACTAGACATGACTGGGTTGGGAAGGTGATCCACTGGGAATTATGCAAGAGATTTAATTTTGACCATACAAAAAAATGGTATATGCATAAACCAGAATCTGTTCTTGAGAACGAAACGCATAAAATTCTCTGGGACTTTGAAATAAAAACGGATCACCTTATCCCAGCAAGAACACCAGACCTAGTGTTGATAAGCAAAAAATAAAGGACTTGTCACTGGTGGATTTTGCAGTTCCAGCAGATCACAGGGTGAAGCTAAAGGAAAATTAAAAAAATAGACAAATATCTGGACCTTGCCAGAGAACTGAAAAGTTATGGAATATGAAAGTCAAATTGATACCAATTGTAGTTGGTGCACTTGGAACGGTCCCAAAAGGATTGGAAAGTCTGGAAATTAGAGGAAGGATTGATACCATCCAAAACACTGCACTGCTGCAATCTGCCAGAATACTCAGAAGAGTCCTGGAGACCTGAGGAGACTTGCTGTCACTCAAACTGATGTTAAAACTCATAAAGGAGTAAATAATAAATGCGTTTTGCTTTTAATTTAAATAATAATTCCCACGATTGAAAGAAGAAGAAAATATATAGATTACTTTTAAAAGTTTAGATTACCCGCCAACACTTTGACTGATTCAAATATTTGCTGCTGTTGATATAAACAGTGCTGATCTAATAATCCTGCACAAAAATAGCAGAAAGGTTCTACCTGAAATTACTTATCCAAATGGGAATGGCATATATGCAAGAAATGTAAACATTTTTAGATGAACAGTCTGATTCTAATGCACGGAATTTGATATGTTTTTCTTTCTTTTTTATGATAAAATACACAACCATTATAATAATATTGGTTTGCAACGCATACTGATACAAAATATATTTCTTTCCATGGGGTAAATGTTCCAAAATTATATCTAATGCGTGAAAACCCCCAAAAGGTAAAATATATAGAAATATGTGGAAAAGAGATAGACACATTCAGACATTTTTAAAAGATATCAGTTTGTTTCATTGAGTTCTCTATTCGATTTTATCTTTAGCTTCTTTCTTTCTTTCTTTTTCTTTCTGTCTTTCTTTCCTTCCTTCTTTCTTTCTTTCTTTCTTTCTTTTTTCTTTCTTTCTTTTTCTTTGTCTTTCTTTTTTTCTTTCTTTCTTTTTTCTTTCTTTCTTTCTTTTTTCTTTCTTTCTTTCTCTCTTTCTTTCTTTCTTTCTTTTTTGCTTTCTTTCTTTCTATTTCAGTATAATATGTATAGACGTACAGATGGTCCGGTAGTAAGATGTCTGACTGATAACAATTCGGTCGGGTTTCGAAACTAGCCTGAAGCCTTGTCTAGTTACACTGATGAGCTGTGAAACGGCGAAATAGGACTCTATGTAAATGACAATACATATGCTCTCCACCCCGGGTGGTTGATCACTCTGAAAACTGAATTTTCTAACCTCTAATTAAGCAAAAATTGCAAAGCTCTCCTTAATACGGATCAAGTACTCTTTAATGGCCTAGTATGCTTATAAGAGTAAAATTCCATTTCTAAAAAAAGTGGTGTGTACATGGCGCGGTGGTAAGATGTTTGACTGATGGCATTTCGGTCGGGTTTCAAGACAGCCTGCCTTGTGCAGTCTCACTGATGAGCCAGGAAACTGTGAAACAGGACTGTATGTGAATGACAATAACACACACACACACACACACATATATATATATATATTTATAAATGATTAATGTCTATTTCGCCTACGCTGAACAGATCGAAACACTGTTGCGTAGGTGATATAAACATTACTCGTTTATGAATTTGTGTTTTTTCAATTGTGTTCACAATATTACACACACACACACATACACACACACACACACACACACATATATATATATATATGTGTGTGTGTGTGTGTTTATATATTTATTATGTATGATATGTGTATATTTTTATTTTTAATATTATATCTATACAATATTATATTATCTATTATATTTTACGGTTTTACTATGTTTATTTGTTTAATAATAATAATAACAATATTTTTTATATATTATAATAATTAATAATTTTTATATTTTTTATATATATACATATTTTTATATATTTTATATTTTTTGTTTTATCTTAGCTTCATACTTATTCAGACTTATTTAATTTTCATAGTTGTTAATTTGACTGACTACTGCCCCTAAAAAACTTTGCCCTGAAAAATTTTCTTTTTTCTCATTTGCAATGACTTCCTCTCACCATAGTGACAGTCTTTTAATGTATACATTTTGTAAAAAAAAAAAAAAAAAAAAGTTTTTGAGGGGGAAAATGATTCTACATTGAGAATTTTTTTTTCCTGTTATGCAATTCAAATTATTTATGATTATCCATCTGATGAGAATTGATTTGGGAGCTTTGTTAAATCAACTTAGATTTATAAAGGCCCCAATTTTGTTCGAAATAAATTTATTATGGAATAACGGTGTTGAGTTTTTCCTTCCTTTCAAAGATATATATATATATATATATATATATATATATCAAAGATATATATATATATATCAAAGATATATATATATATAAGATATATATATATATATATATATATATATATATATATATATATATATATATATATATATATATATATATATATATATATATAGTTCAATGAAAAATCAAAACAAATAAAAGTTTTTGCTTTTATTTATTCATTTCGGAACGGTATTACAACCAGCGGTTTCTTGCTGAAAGCATTCATCAGTTAAAACGAAACGGTTCCTTTGAAAATGACAGAAGTGGTGTAAATGGTCAAATGTGTACGTTTTTTTTAACTGTATTCTCGTGTTTGCGTGTTTACGTGTTTACGTGATTTAGAATGTTTATTTTTTTTTTGATTGTACGTGTGCGTATTTTTGTTTGTGCGATTGTGCGTATGTTTGTTTGTATGTCATGCGCGTGCGCGTGGAAATGCGTGAAGGCTGTGATGATATGATTATGTCCACGCGCGTGTGTGCGTATTTTGTTTGTGCGTATGTATGTAATGTCGTGCGTGCACGCGTGGGAATGTATGAAGGCTGTGATGATATAATTGTCTCCACGCGCGTGTGTGCGTATAAATATGCGTATTTGTGTTTGGTATTCTTGGTTACGTATGTTATGTGCAAATTAATATAATGTATTTTTTAATGTATTTTTTAAAATATGCTGTTAATAATAATGACCGTGTTATTTATTGCGTTGGTGATGCAATGTGGACGTTACATTTGTATGATATTATTGTACAATGTATATAGGTAGAGGGAAAGATACTTACAGTCGGATCTGTTGTAGTGTTTACTAATTATATTACTATTTTATATATATACATAATAGCATAATCTTTACAGATCATACAATCCCACAATCCACCACCAGAACCCTTCCTGCATGAGCCCTCAAATGACTCATCAAACTGCTGCAACTACAAAGTTCGCAATATGACATAAAAGACTTCTTCCCCGTTGAATGAGAGGATTCAGATGAATCGGATGAGTCAGATGATAAAATTGATGCTTATGCACACCATATGTCTCTTAAGACCACAAGCGACTACAGACCTTGCACATATAGACAAGACACATTATTTACTCCTGGAATCTGCATGGATTGACCCAGGTGAGATTTCTATGATTGACATAGCCAGCCCTCGAAAGCAAAACTCGACCACATGTCAGAACTTCCAACCTCCATGTTCTCTCCAATATGACAGGTGTAACCCTTTCGAATTGACGCTTTAGGTTTTCATGCACGATTCTTTCACTTATAATGGTACAGCCATCATCCACATGAACTCTCCAGTCAGTTCTCTTAGTGCCAGCTTTTCCCAGTTGTCAGGACTTATTTTTATTTTTACAAGGTTGTTTTTTAAGCAATCCTTATACCTCTTCTTAGGCTTATGCTGCGGCCTTTTGCCATCACGCAGCTGACCGTAAAAGAGTTGCTTTGGCAATCTAGCATCACCCATACGCACAACATACATACATACATACATATATATATATATATAATAATTGGGTAGAAGAGGTGTGTGTGGGTTATGTATATGGATCGAAGTGTGATAGCAGGTGTTAACAGTAGTGGTAGTAATTAATTTATACCTGTTGGATGAGGAGGGTAATCCCTTTCCCATGTCTACTAGAACGAAATTGAACGTAATAAATAGCTCAACCGCAGTTTGAATATATTTACTACAATCGCCAAGTTCAGTACGTTAACCCTTATGCTACTGGGACTCGTCCTTTGGAAATTTGAATTCTTGATATTAGGTGTCTTTCAGCAACATGGTTTCTTGTAGATAATTCTTTATAGGTAGATCATTTTTCTATAAATTTAGTGACAGATGTTTTAAGTAAGTTTTAATTCTTACCGTAATCCTTCTATTTTACTAAACCTAATATGACCTTCCGACTTTAGAAATTTAAATATTCATCAAAAAATTGAATTACTTTTGATAATACGCATATTAAAAACTAATGCCATTTTCTTTATTTCATGTGAATTTTTTTTTAAACTCTGAGGCCTACATTGACACCCTACTGAGGCCCAGAGCAAGAATCCGACGAGTAAGACCCAATTTGCCAATCGACAATGTCCTCCTTCTGCATGACAAACATCAGAGCAAGGGTGAAAATCACCTCATTCGGGTGGACAACTTTATCGCATCCTCCATACTCACCAAATTTATAGGCTACAACCAAGATATCTACACTCTGAAATTAGTAAACCAGTTCTCATACCTAGGTAGTAGTATCTCATCTACAGAAGGTCATGTTGATATACGGATAGGAAAGTTAGGAAGACATAATCTTCCATAGACAGATTATCGATCCTATGGATGTCTGTAGTCGTGTTAGTGCTATCATATGACTGCACCACATGGAAACAAACAAAATGATTAGAGAAAAAAACTAAATTTGAACTGTACAAAGATATTACGTACTCTCTTGAATAAATGCCAGAAGCAGCACGTCACTAAAGAGCCACTGTGCGGCCACTTGCCTCCTGTCACACAAACCATTCGGGTTAGATTGCGTAGAGATAAAGTCAATGGCGCTTGTTAACAATTTTTAGCGATACAATTTTCCGAATAAGACGTTGGTTTGAACCTCACGTTGGTGAGAAACTGACAGTTTAGAGGGTTTGAGAGGCAAACATTATTCCAGTGACGAGGAAGGGAAATCAGTAGTGAAAATATGGCTCAAAGAACAGTCAATGAAATTTTACTGGGCAGGGATACATGCTCTCATTCGAAGATAGAACATTACTATTGCGAGAAATGGTGTCTATGTGGAGAAGTAGGGATGTGATTCACAGAGGACCAGCTTCATTTTGATGCATGTTCCTGTGTTGGTAATTATACCTGTCCTAAACAAAATAACATTACTTTCTGACTCACCTATTTGGAGGAGTAGGGATTTGATGTACAGAGGACCTGCTTCATTTTAATGTATGATACATGTTCTTGTGTTGGTAATTATACCTGTCCTAAACAGAATGCCATTACTTTTTGACACAAATATGTGGAAAAGTATGTGATCCACAGAGGACCAGCTTTATTTTGATGTAGGATACATGTTTCTGTGTTGGTAATTATACCTGGGCTAAACAAAATAGCATTACCTTTTGACTCACCGTCGTATTAGTTTAGTGACAGATGTTATAAGGAAGTTCTAATTCTTGCCGTAATCCTTCCATTTCACAAAACCTAATAGTACCATTCGACTTAAGAAATCCAAGAAATCCATCAAGAATTTGAATTAGTTCTGATAATAATGAGAATCTATTTTTCTGAGAGCATATTCAACTGCCAGTCCCTTTAGAATGAGATCCAGTGAAGATGATAATTCCGGCCTAAGACTTCAAGTCAGAAGACACCCCCATTCAACGGTGACGGACATTAGTAACCATTCATTGAGCTTTTCAGGAAAGGAGATTCCACTGTCTCCATTAAGGAACAATAACACTGACTCAACACCAGAAGAAGCAATACGATTCGCACCTTACACATGGCTTCCTCTTCAGTTGGGATATCAGGCAGAAAATGGTTTATGTGGGATGCCAAGCAGAAGTGGAGAATATTGGTTGTCCACTCAATGCCAACAATAAATTTTAGACTGACCAGTGTCCGTGATGAAGAAAGTGGCTAGGAGAATTGTTTGAATGAATTAGATTTGATTATGACATGAATACCAACATCAGATTACGAGGATGTGTCTAAATATTTCCCCACAACAAGTTGTGTTCAAATACTTTTAATACGTATGACTGGCGTTGTTGATTGTCCACAATGACTATTACAGTAAACTGACTCTAATTTTGAATATTATATTTATATAAGCATAACCTGTCTATCCTATATATATATATATATATATATATATATATATATATATATATATATATATATATATATATATTATTATTATTATTATTATATTATTATTACTGTGGTATGTGCAGAAATGACCAACTCGAGTTTCACCAATGATCTTCAGGTTAATCCACTAAATTAATCAAAATATTGATTATTTACACCTAACTGCAAGACTTTATGTTGTAGCTATGTTGATAGCTACAACATAAACTCTTGCAATTAGCTGTAATTAATCAATATCCTGATTAATTCAGTGGATTCAACCCTGAAGATCCTCATGGTGAAATTCGAGTAAGTTATTTCTGCACATACACAGTAATTAATTCGCTCTAGTATTGAGCACTTTATATTTGTTATATCGCTGACTTATCATGTTCAAATGATGTTTATAATTGCTGACAGAAATCTGTTTCGACCGTTTTAATAGATCGGTCATCATCAAGAGCAACATATGAGAGAAAGACGGGATAAATAACCGTAGGAAAAAAAGGTACAAACAAAACGCTATTATTCAACGCTGGAATTTTTAAAAATGCCTGTTCTGTGTTAAGAATAAAATAAATTTTATTTTAAAAACATTAGAAACATTATAGTTCATAATAAAACTCGTTTCATCCCATCTTTCTCTCATATGTCGCTCTTGATGATGACCGACCTATTAAAGCGGTCGAAACAGATTTCTGTCAGCAATTATAAACATCATTTGTTTTTTCAAAAATTCATACTGTCGGATTAAATTCCATTTTTTTTTCATACATATATATATATATATATATAATATATATATATATATAATAAAATAAGCCTAATTAGTCAGAGAATATCTACCAAGGTTTCTACTAACGGATCATCAGGATAATTATGACTCAGAATTATCCCGATGATCCATTCTCTGACTCATTTGAATTATTTTATTATTATTTATTAGCTCTACGTTTTGTATCGAGCACTTTAGTATATTTAACTTAGGCAACTCTTACAGATTTTTTTCCTTTTGACCATTTATATAGTAGCATCTAATTATATCCAGAAGATGCAGATGATTGGTATTTTCTTTCTTTATATATATTTTTTCTCCAGACAAAAGTTTGTATTGTGTAATTACAAACTATGAAACCGGGAGTTTGTTTTTTATACAGTCGGAGTTTAGAAATAAAAATAACATATATATATATGTATATATATATATATATATATATATATACGCTTTATATACGCTTCCCAATTTTCAGGTTGAGCACTCTGCCTAGAAGGAACTAATTGCGAAAATTCACCGCTTCGGCGAAATGCTACTCTCACTTGTTTACAAGTTAGAGACCTCTGGTGAGTTTATTTCCGGCTTAGGAAACATAGCGATTATTCTGCCTTCTATTCTAGGCAGCTGCTTGTGGACCCATCGGTAAGAGACTTGACGAGCGAAAGTTCGTTCGGGTCTCGATCCCGACCAGAGGTAGCTGCTGAAAAATAAGTCTAGCTGCACTGATGAGGGGTAAAACCCCGAAACGCGCGTCTGCAGATTACTTTATATATACATATATATATATCATTTATATTTTTGCTTGAAGGCAATTACAATGCGTATATCGCATAAAATTCGATAATTATAGAAGATAATAATGACAAGTGAATTTCGGTAAAGAATTATTCGGTGTGTAGAACATCGTGCAGACTGTTTAAACTTTATTAAGTCTCATCAGCGATGTATACTAACGATTTCCTTCCGACAGAAATAGAAACCGGGACTTCAGCAGGATAGTCATAAACCATACTGCCTCGAAATTAACCTGTCAATGATACTGATACGTCTCTATCATATGAGGTAAGGGGATCCAAAAATCTTTATATATATATATATATATATATATATATTTAAGAAATGGATATAATAAATTTTGCTCTACATTGTATTGAGCACTTTGTATTTGTTTTTTCACGGTCTTAACCCCTGGATAATGTGCGCTCCCAACGATCGTACTCGTACCTACCGGTAAGCCACTACTCATACATTAATATATATATATATATATATTTGTGTAACATTGATGCGGAAAATATTCAAAATAATTGTTCGATTATTACATGCACGCAACATTTTATCTGAAAGGGACGAGGCTCAGTTTTCATTTCAAATTGTTTTATTTATTTTTTTATTTTTTTTTACTACTTTAATAAATATGAGGATTTGTCTTACTTATGATACAAACCCTCTGACATTGAATTTTTAATTCCCACCCTCTCAGGCAATGTCTTTCAAAAATTAATTTTTACGACGCCCGGGGGGCGTTTTTTTATTTTGCTAGTATATATAATAATGTTTATATAGATTTATATTTCACAATCATCAGATCGTCACACGATACATGCTCGAGAGTGGATTACATGCATGCTATGTATATATATATACACATATTAATAAAAAGAACTATTGGCTGGAAGCCCATCAATAAGATCTTGAGGATACAAGAAAAGATAATGACCTCTGTGCCGTCAATCAGATATAATGTCTCCAAAGGTATTTATTCTGGAGATGGCACTTTGATATTAAATCCGTTTTTTTTTTTAGAAAACTATTTATTTCTTTGAATTATAGAATACGTAGAGTTATCTCACTGAACAATTGGCCATTGCTTTTACCTACTTCTTATGTTTCAGCTTCTATTACTATTTGCCATTTTATATCAAGGGACTGACTCTCCAAATGTAACGAGATAGTAAAGTGGTATTCACAGATTTTCCTTTCTTCAATAAAGTTAATCTATGATTATTCCAAGCCAAAAAAGGAATATGAAGAGGCTTGAAAAATAGACAATTCCATCCAAATAAAAAGTAGCGTAATGGCGGGAAAAAAGGCGCCAAATGCAGAAATATGATATGGTTCAATCGCTCTTGTAGAACTAATATGTAAAACTAATACGTGTAAGGTTTTCGTTGAGCTCCTTAAAAAAGCACTTCGATAAATCTTATAACCTGTCTGAACTGTTTAATGGAAGTTACTCGAAATAAGTCGATGTTTGCTCGGAGAGTGAAGAATGATACTCTTAAGTCCCGAGGGGGAAAATCTATGTATACTGCAATTCCACAAAATTAACAGATTGTTCAATAAGAAAATCGAATGTAGTGGTGAAGTGCTGTTACCTGAATAAACAGTTTTTGCAATTTGCCCATTGGACTGGTAGCACAAAGGTTCTTATCTTACCAGATCTTGAGAATTTGAATGGAATTGTCTATTTTCAAGCCTCTTCATATTCCTTTTTTTTGGCTTGGAATAATCATAGATTAACTTTATTGAAGAAAGGAAATTTGTGAATACCACTTTACTATCTCGTTACATTTGGAGAGTCAGTCCCTTGATATAAAATGGTAAATAGTAATAGAGGCTGAAACATAAGAAGTAGGTAAAAGTAATGGCCAATTGTTCAGTGAGATAATGGGTTTTGTTGACTTTTAACATAAATATTATATATATGTCAAATCATCCAGTAAAAAGTAAAATTATTACCCACCCCCTTCAATCTTTCTGAAATTTTGTACAGGTGTGGACTCTCTTAAAGTTAGACAGACCCCGAAATTGAAGCTTCCAATTCCAAACATTGACGGAGTTATGTTGGTGGGGTTGGCAAAAAATGGGGACTTTTTGTCATCTATTTGTATCTGTAAAATGAGTTCTAGAGCTTCCCTAATTCTAAAAATTGGTTCATAAAATAATTTTTACCCGACAAATCCAAAAACGCTATCAAAATAGTCTGAAATTTAACCGGTTTTAAGTTATTAATGATTTTTAATTTTTTCATAGCAAGATCAATATCCCAATGTGGCCCTTCAGCTATGACAAAAAATGTTCTATTATTATTTCACATATATTGAACATTATTTGTACCAAATTACCCATATATTTGGAATGTAAATACAAAAAATGAATACTTATTTATGAGGTCAAATACTTATTTGGTTGAATACTTATATATTTGGTTAAATAATTTATTTGGCTATATAATTATTCATTAGGTCAAATAATTTATTTGATTAAATAATTATCTACGAGGTCAAATTATCAATTTACTCATTAAATAATCAATTATATGGTCAAATGATATATTTGAGTAAATAATTATCTATTTGGGCAAATAAAACGGATTTAACAAATCTTCGATAAAAGTGAGATCTTCTTTTAATAACAATCTAATTCTAATTATATTTATTAAAAATCTGTCCCCATAAATGCCAATTGAAATTTCAGGAATTGTATTTTAATTTCACGTTTTCATTAATTTTTTTACGTCTATATCTTTATTAACATTATTGAATATGCTCGTAACAAACATTCAGCCTCTGGGCGCAAGTATTTAATTTTTAATGTAATAAATTATTAGATCAGATGAAAAAAGAGACGAAAATAAATATAAACGCATATAAAAAGATTACACTTATTGGTTGGTTGTTTTGGTTTTTTTTTGTATTACGGCATATCAATTGCGGTGGGTCATTTAATGCCGATAAAGTTTAGAAATAAAGTTATTCTTAATGGATAATCAGTTTTGTTTATAAAGATGTTTTACTGTTTAACCCATAGATAGGACCCTAACAGGTACTACCACTCCGATTACACTTATTCTTGTTTTATTTAAATTGATTTCTATATAAGATTATACTTAGGATTGATTTTAATACATTTGAGAATAAAACAATAATATTAGAAATAAATAACACCAAGTCGGTAGAGCGTTCCTAGTTCGATACCGGCCCGCGCCAACTCAGAGTATGAGTAGCACAGGGATCTGTGCGGTAAAGTAAGGAGCTGGTGGTAGGTGTGGCGCTCCACCTCAGATGCTAGAAAACAATCTCCTTCGTCTAGCGCTATTGAAAAGGGGATAGACTCCCTCGCTGATTGGCTGATACCTACTTTAGGCCACCCCAACGACTTTACTTTTTACTTTAATAATTTACTAAATCTGATTTTCTTAAATAAATAAGGAATATTTTGGAATTCAGTGTTTTTATGAAATAATATGGTTAAGATAGAATTTCTCGCTTTTTACGACTAAAGTTGAAAAATGTGACAAACTCACATTCGCATTTATTATTGGATATTTAAGTTGAAATTGTTGAGATATTTCTGAGAGTCAGAGATAATTTTAAAAAAGACAGCATTCGATTCCATAGTCAGACACCATTTTATAATTCAAGAGAGAAAAACTAACAGAAAAAAAAGAAACATATACGTAAATTTACACAATGAAATCATGGTTGAAAGTTTAAGAAACCTATGGGCAAATTTTTGTACGAACGTGAGGTCTCTTCTATTTACATGTAACAATTTTTTTAATTTTCATTTTTAGAGCCAAGTAAAAAAAAAACAAAAAAAAACATCTTAGTATAACAAAGTAAACAAAAAAGAAAAAAGAGTCTTATGAAAATACATCGAATTTAAATTGAGAAAAATCAATGAATTTAGAATTTTTATTTGGTCATTTTGTTTTTCAGTTGCTTTTTTTATCTGATATACCTGTGCATATAATTTCTCGGTTCATCTTTACTATTGAAGAACTAAAATAAAAAAATAACAGATAACCTTATTAACTACATAAAAAAATAACAAATCTTGAATATTATTCCATATATTATTCAGACTATTTCTTTCGTTTTTAATGTTATTTAGTTTGATGGTTGGATGCTGTTTAATGGTATATTAACAACTGGGTTATTTAATACCAAAAATTTATATATATATATATATATATATATATATATATATATATATAGTGAGAGAGAGACAGAGCTAGACAGACAGAGAGAGAGAGAGTAGAGAGTGAGAGAGACAGAAAGACAGACAGAGAAACAGAGCTGTGCTACTCTGCGCTTTAAAAAAATGGGGTCTGGGTGCAGCAACCTCCTTCTAAATTCGTCTTTACCAAAGTGTTTTTCTTGGTGACATACCAATCTTATAATAAATCCTTTACTAAATAATCAGTCAAAAGTTGTCAAAGAAGATGCGTCCTTTTATCTAAAGAAGTTGGATTTGGATTCACCAGCCACTTGTACAACCTTCCACAAATCCCACCGGTTGGCTGGGACAGTAGAATTGGCTGACTGAACCTCTAAAAAGGGATAAGACACCCCTAATAGAGCCACCTATTGGCCGTGGATGACGACCCGTAACGACTGACAGGGTCCTGATTACAGAGAAGCCCCTGGACCGCAACCATCCCATTCGAAAATTATTTGAGCTCGACGGTCGTTTGGAGAATCCCAATCCGACAAAAGTTCCCTGGACGATGCTCCACCCTTCCACAACATTTTATTCAAATTTATCAAGAACTTTCGAGTTATTGTTTGGATAAATTCATGTATTAAGTTTTGTGAATGTCTTGAGGATCCCATGAAAAAGATTACAAGAGTGTTCATTAGTAGAGCAGAAATGACATCTAATTTGTATTTGTTCCTCATATCTCTACCATATATATATATATATATATATATATATATATATATATATATATATATATATATATATATATATGCGTCTAGCCTATTTTATTCTCTTTAATTGCACAATGCGATGCAAATTTTGCCCTCTAGTCTTGCTAAATAAAAGCTGAGAATAAATACAGCAGATAATTAGATAATTTTTTTTATTGTTCAGTCAGAATTTTCTTCTTTTTTTTTTTTTCAAGTTTGGGTCTAAATTGAATTTTTCGTGGATGGAATTTGTTTGATTAGAATTTTGGACATCTCAAAAAAAAATCTAATTTCAGTGTCAATATTAAAAGAGTTGGTCAATAAAATGGAAATTTTTTTTACATATTAGAATTCTTTGTGTGGAAAAAAAGTCATGAAGTAACCTGCAGCTGGTGGTGAGGCTACAGTTCTGAAGTTCTGGGTGGTGTGGAGTACCCCTTCATTGCCATTACTCACAGTTCCACTGATCATCATGAGGTCGTGCTGACAGCACTGGTACCCAGGACTCTCTCTTTCTCCGTCTCTCTCTCTCTCCCACCTCTCTCTCCCCTCTCTCTCTCCCCCTCTCTCTCTCCGTCTCTCTCTCTCTATCTCTCTCTCTCTCTCTCTCTCTCTCTCTCTCTCTCTCTCTTCTCTCCCTCGAGCTGATGGTTGTAGGTTTTTGCTGGTTGGTACACACTGGTGTGTCCAAAGTGTTGGTCAGTAGACTGTAACGGTCTTCTACATTTTAGAATGTTAATCAGTGCAAAAGGGACTTGTGTGGAGAAAGTCATGTACTCTCTTTCTCTCACTTTCTCTCCGTCTCTCTCTCTCTCTCTCTCTCTCTCTCTCTATCTATCTATCTATCTATCTATCTATCTCCGTTTATCTCTCCCCCCCCCGTCCCTACAGGTCATAGCTCCTGGCAACTCCTCCTCATCGAATATCAGCACAGAGCATATATATGGCAGTCTTTGCTGGTCGGCCAACTCCGTAAAAACCTACATTCAGCTATGTGTGGATTTTGGTTACCGTGTTGAAGACTTACCAGAGGCGATGACCGATAGGGATGGTTGGCAAGGAAATTTCATGGTGATTCGTGCTGTCAGAATGATTTGATGATGATGATGATGATGATGATGATGATGATGATGATGATGATCTCAAATTCTGGAAAATAATATAGTTGAATATTTATTTGTTATATCAATTTCCAGGGATTTCAGACGGTATTTGAGATCTTTGAGAATAGACTCAAAACTATCTCGCTCCGTGCTAACAAAATATTTTGGTGGCTGGCTGGTTGGTTGGATTTTACGGCATATCAACGCTTATTGGGTTACTTTATGCCGAAGATATTTTATTTCATTCATTTTTGTTGGGTATTCAATTTTTAAAACTCAATTTTACACATTTTTAATATTCATCTTTTATCTATTTAAACCGTGGATGGGACCCTGTCAGGTACTACTACTACTACGGGTAAGTGGACCTGGGAGTAATGGTAACAAAAGGGTATTGCAAGTTCCTCAAAGTTTCAGAATGGAACCTCCCATTAGATGCAGTTTAAAGTCCTACCTAAGACACTATGATCCTCAGTCATTGCCTTCTAGCACATGAAATGATAAAAAGGATTGCGGTTTTGCTATGAGTGTAATAGGGTCGGGACAATCATATAGTTGATAGGGCTTGACGTGAAGAGCCGATTGATCGGAGGGGTATACTCCGACCGACCCTCTAGCCAGAGTTAGGGACAGTGTTGCATGTCATGGACTGCTTAGCCACCAGAATTCGGTCTTTAAGCATCACTGGTCGTCACCCAGAACCAACAGGTGACTCCATTGGGGGGGGGTTTATTCCTCAGCAGTTTGTATATTCTACAACCCCTGCGAAAAGGATGGAAACAAGATAGAATCTGTCGTAAACAAACGATGAAAACGAATAAAACTTCCGAATTTTTGGGAATCAACCTTGTCATCAGGTCTGAATAATTCTCCTTCCTTTTCAATAAAATAATCAACGCAATCAGTTGAACAGTTCTATTACTTACAGAAAAAACAATACAATTGTGCTTATTTTGGGAGTAAGCTGTAGAGACAAAACCAGACGAGATAGAAGAAAACTGATTGCAGTTTTGAAATCAGCCAATATTAGTCTAAATCAAATAAAAAAATCAAAGTCAACAGAAATTATGTCCAAAATTGTTCCCCAATTTAAAAATGTTTTGAAAATCTAAAAATAGAAATAAACTTTAGGAATTAAGTTCTTGAAACACTTGAAATATTCCAGACAAAAATAAGTTGCCTTCACTTATCACCTGTGACTGGAGATAGATAAAGAAAAAATGTAAACATAAGGAGGTTTCCAAGGAGACAAGATTTCAGAATATGTCTTGAAGTCCTTTTGAATATTTAAGACAGCTCTTAACACATTGAAAATTATGAACGTCAGTGAAATGATGCTTCTTATTGCTTCAAGATGTTTCAAAAGCTTTGTAGACTGTGACATTTTTTCAATAATGGCGACAGAAAGGGAAATAAAAAGAAAGAATTATGACAGCCTCTAGACAAGAGGTGTCTTTAAAGCAGACACCAAATAACAAAGAAAAACAAACAAAAAACAAATAAACTCAAACAAAACAAACAAAAACAAAATAAAGATAAAATTGACAAACAATAGCAAAACTAAAAATTCAGTAAAGATCTCCTAAGTTCATTTCATTTATCGTATCGTTGCTTTCTAAAATTCTGAGCCATGCGATATTGACAAAAGAGAAATTCACCCAAACCCGTTCACCACGAGTACAATTTGACTCAATGCACTACTGGTATTATGTAACCCATTTCTACCTGTTTTATAGTCGGATCATCGGCGACTAAACAGGTAACCCAACATATCTTTATAGCTAGATATCTTGCAGGACGAAAAAAAACCTGTGAAAAGGCAGAGAAAGTTCTTTGCTGTTGTATCGTTGAGGTGGTAAAATACACAGAGAAATAGTGTGCTTGAGATATATTTCATTCAGCACTTTTATCTGGTACTAAAAGTAAAGTAAAGTCGTTGGGGCGGCCTAAAGTCGGTATCAGCCTATCAGCGAGGGAGTCTATCTCCTTTTCAATAGCGCTAGACCAAGGAGATTGTTTTTGCGTCTGAGGTGGAGCGCCACACCTGCCATCAGCTCCTTGCTTTACCGCACAGATCCCTGTGCTACTCATACGCTGAGTTGCCGAGGGCCGGTATCGAAGTAGGAACCTTGTGGTTTCTAGCCGAACACTCTACCGACTGAGCTAACCCGGCCCTCTGGTACTAACAGATACTTATAACATGAAAACAAGGAGTAGAACAATTCACAAAGACAAACTTACAAGAATGAGGAGGGTCAAATGTGTGTAGTGATTTTGTCCGAATATAATTTTTCGTTTCTATCACTGCTACGTCGACTCTTATAAGCTATGAGCGAGTCCATCCTGTAGGGGTGTTAACTCCTCTACATTTATTCAACGGCAATCCTTTTATTCCCATAGTCTAACCCTTCCTCATCGCATCAGGGTAGTGCAGACGTAGAAGTGTCAGAGCCATGCCGTCGGGAACTGGTAGGGCTACCCATGACGGACTGATCTGGCATCCACCCGGCCAAAAGGACTCTGATGAAAATCTCAAGAGGCGTCTTCACCGGATACCGCCAATTACTTTTAGACCTCTCGTCGCTGTGTCTACTAGATAATCTACGGTAATCAAGAGTGTCTACATACGGGATTTTGGAGACTGCTTGTGTACATCTTATTCCTACGATACTCCATGTTTGAATGGATGGAGCTGGCTCAATCCACCCAAGTGAAGGCTAACACAAAACAAGACAAGAAGAGAAGTATGGGTCATCCAGCGATGATGGAACTCACTTTCTAGTAGTAATGGATCTGCGAGACTACATTGTTAACTAATGCAATATGATGTGTCAACTTGCCATACAATATGGAAAATAAGTTCAATTTGTGTGTGGGGGTGTTTGTGGGTGGGTGTCAGTATGTGGGTGTGTGAGATAGATGGATAGATAAAGAGAGAGAGAGAGAGAAAAGAGAGAGAGAGTTAGAGAGAGAGAGAAAGAGATAGAGAGAGAGAGAGTGATAGAGAGAAAGAAAGAGAGAGGGCGATTGATGGATTAGTTGATTGACTGTTTGGTTGTTTTTGATTTGAGAGGAGAGACAAAAATCTGAAGTCTCCTCAAGTTTTCGAACCGCCGCACCGTTTCTGATTCTTTGTCCTAGAAGGAACAGGTTCTTCTCGTATCTTTGAATGGTTTCAATCGCTCTTGTTCACAGTACCGCTGCTCTCCTCGTATCCACAGCCACCAAAGACGGTAAGAGAAAAGTAACGGAAATAACTGGCATGGCGAACAGTCGGCTGTCTTCGATGAGTCGACCCGTCTTCGTCGTTCAAAAAAACGAGTGGCGTGCGGCATATGTAGGCCGCCTACAAAGCGTCTAGTCCGACGCGAATTCCAATCCAGTTAACTACGAAGACGGGCAGTCACTTCGCAGCCTCCTGATCGCGGGTGGTAGGATTGCTGTCACCCCTGTTGGCTGAAATGGTTCGGCCGCAGAGAAGAATAAATGCCGAGGGCGAGTTCTTTCGAAAGAGGTATTTTACATTGGTGAGAAAAGGTTGGACTTAAGTTTTCGAGTCGACTGACGAGCGAGTGTTACTTTTTCAGTAGAAAGATCCGGTTGAAAAGGTCAACGGGGTTTGTGCTTGATATAAGAAAGAAAGTGGGGGGATTTAAAATAGTTTAGTCGGATGATGCTTATTTTGTTGTACCAATCCCCCGGGTATAAAAGAGTTATCTGAAAAACAGCATGCCGAAACCTGGTTTTTAGATCTTGACTAATCCACAGGTGACAGTATCCTTTAAGGAATGGATACCATGTAAACCACAGGGATATTTTCTACTCTGTGAAATGGAAGATTAGGTAGAAAAGGTAACCTTGCCTTGAAAATCAGCATGTTTCTGTTTTCTTATCATGGACTCTGACACTGATTTGAAATGCATACTTATTTAGCTTTGAAGATGACCTTTTAATATATTCACTAAGATCCACTTCTACCACCAGAGAAATGAAGTTGAAACTTATACTATACCAATCTTTCAAGAAAATCTTGCAAAAAAAAAAAAAAAAAAAAAAAGATTCGGCACCTCACGTGGTGTAATGGTTAGTAAGTTGGATTAGCAGACCATTGTTAGTGAGTTCGATCCTCGCTGAGCACTACATTCATCTAGCCTTATGCCATATCTCATCTAAGCTTAGTATATAATTATTCAAATAAATTACTTTTGTAAATGGTTAACTACCTTAGCGTATCGTCACATGTGATTAATAATGATAACTACATTTAAGATTTTATTATGAATAGTAATTAAATCTTAATATTCTCTCTTGCAGGGAGTTCCGTGGCGTGAGAGGCTAACGTGTTGCACTGCGGCATTGTAGTAAGCAAGTTCGAACTTCAGTCACGCATTATGTTCCATTTCGGACTTATATCATTGGGAAATGTAACACCGTCTTATCCCCATCTATGGGTTAAATAGTACCATTACTGTTGTGCTAAAAGGGTGAATTTGGTATTAAATAACCCACGTATGTTTATATGCCATTAAAGAAAGAAATGAAACTTTTTCTTGCTGATATCTACATATCGGAGAATAGATTGTAAACGTAGTAACGAAGAGTTGTCTCCCCTTGGGAGTTCCTATTTTCTAAATGTTTCTATTAGGGCTAATATCGTAACATTATGAAAAGCCAGTGGTACCTGAGGAGATATGAGGCTTCTCTAACATTATTATAGCGTAACCGGTTAATGGCTTAGTAGAGGGACATCAAAGATTCGTAAAAGTAGCCTAAAAGTCAAAACGGAACCATATGAATTCGTTAAACTCCTACTTCTGGGGTTTGGAGCTGTAAACTACTATGAATGTTTATTTGATTTGTTCATTGGCGAACTCAGTTAAGTGATTCATTTGCCTTGGAAAGATTTGAAAATATGTTTAGCAGTTTTGTTTGGTTAGTTGGTTGGATTTTACGGCTTGTTAACCCTTGACACTGCTAAAGGAGCAAGGACGAGCTCATAAGTGACGTTCTCCTGTGGAGGCCAACACATGGAGATGCTAATGTGGGCCGCCCACCAAGGATCTACATTGACCAACTCTGTGCGGATACTGGATGCTGCACAGAGGACCTCCCTGGGACAATGAATGATAGAGAAGGTTAGCGAGAGATTGTCATGGAGATCCGTGCTAACTGCGGGACATGATGATGACGACGATGATGATACCGAACACATTTTATTTTATTAATTCTTGTTGGGTATTCAATTTTTATTTTTTTAATCAATTCAATCGATAGATTGGGCCATAACAGGTACTACCACTCCGAGTCAGGGTGGACCTAGGTGAAATGGTGATAAAAGGATACTCCACATTCCCTAGAGTTCAAGGATTGGAATTTTACCACTACATGCTGTTTAATATTTAGCAGTGAGTGTGTTAAGCCAGGCAGTGCAATAAAAGATGAAAGGCTCTCAAAAAGCAATTTCTTTTTTACAAGAACGTTAACTAGAAAGGTTATTTGTGGATTGAAGAGAAAACGGTAATCGGATTTCTGGAGAAAGAGAATAAAATGAAATAAGAACAAAAAGAGGTTAAATTTGGAAGGGTAAACACTCAACGGGGGGCCAGCCATTGACTGACCAATGACCCCGGAACTAGATTTTAAAATGGAAGTCCCAGTTTCTGCGAAGGTGCGGAAGTGGATGTGACACCCCACCTCCGGGACCACAAACAGATGTAAAGAAAATTCATCCTCTCTTTCGTCGGACCCTAGAAGGTTCAGGCGCGTTTGTTGGGGCACCGCCGGGACATATTTAGAGTAGCAACGAACAATGCGCATGAACGTGATTTACGAGAGATTAGCTTGACTTTACTCTCTCACTCTCTTTCTCTCTGAAAAAGAACCCACGAGTCAGAAAGAAATAAACAACCCCTTTGTGACTATATGACTTCGTATGTTGTTCCTTCGAGCTTACGACGACTACTACTACCAACAACTACTATTACAAACTGACAGCCCCCTATGCTACATATATCTATATATAGGCCTTTATGATACATAGGTCTAAGAGAAGGGAAACTTTGAATAAAAATTCACCTCGTAAAACATTCCACTTGAATTGGAGGAGTTGAGTAAATAGAGTTCAGTTTCTTCCTATTAGACCTGTCACCACATCAAGTTTCAAGAGTCCAATCTGCCCTACTATAATATCCACATTTCTAGATTCATACATTTTCCAAGAGTATCAGCGCTTTGTGCAATGCATTCAACATCGTCCAGGATTTTTACTCGTATCGCCGTTCGTTTGCTACGACAATAACCATTACAACACGATGGCCTCAACTAATACATATATATATATATTATATATATATATATATATATATGTTGAAAAAAGAAAAAAGGAAATAAAGTATAGAATGGATAAAATAGGATATTTTAATCAATTTTACTTACACGTGTTTCGGTTAGGATTTACTCTGAGGAAGGTCGAATCTTCTTTGTGTGCGAACATTTCTACATTTTTTCTATTATTATTATTATTATTATTATTATTATTATTATTATTCATTTAATTTGGTTATTTAAAAATGATAATAGTTTGAATAATGTACACATGGATAAACTCCTGACCTATACTTTCTTTCCTTTATTTCTCTTTTCAACATACCGTCGGATTCACTTTCATTTTCATTTTACACACACACACACACACACACACACACACATATATATATATATATATATACATACATATATATATATATATATATATATATTATATATATATATATAAGTAAAGAAATAACAAAAGACTTAGAGATTTTGTATAATAGTCTATTTCACGGAGCTTAGACAAAGCGTCTAACTCTCCCGACTCATCAGATGCGAAAGCTCCCTGAAATAGACTATAATGCAAAATCTCTAAGTCCTTTGTTATATCTTTACTAATAAATTTCCTCTGTGACTCTAACAATAAGAACACACATTTGAGCTCTCAAATTGCGATAGGTTTTTGAAAAAAATCCTATGTCTTTAGGAAGATTTCTTCTCTGGACTTTTGGATTATATATATAATATATATATATATATATATATATGTGTGTGTGTGTGTGTGTGTGTGTGTGTATTGATTTCTAGAGCGACATTCTTCCAGGCTGTAGTCATATCAGTACTGCTGTATGGCTGCACCACCTGGACCCTGACGAGGCGCATTGAGAGTAAGCTAGATGGAACCTGCACAAGTCGTGGGAACAGCACCCCAATAGGGAACAGCTGTATGGACACCTGCCCCCTATCTCACAGAGCATCCTAGTGAGACGGACTAGACATGCAGGACACTACTGGAAAAGCAAGGACGAACTCATAAGCGATGTTCTCCTGTGGAAGCCAACACAGGGACATTCTAGTGTGGGACGCCCAGCAAGGACCTACATTGACCAGCAATGTAAAGATGCTGGCTGCAGCGAGGAAGAACTCCCAGGTGCAATGAATGATAGGGAAGGCTGGCGAGAGATTGTCATGGATATCCGTGCAGACTGCACGACATGATGATGATGATGATATTCGTACAAATCAGAATAACTTTTCTGTGTCTATAGCATTATTTACTTACCTGCTTGCAGCTATGTATACATATCGATAAAGAAAACAAACATCTATATCTTCACTTTAATATACCACTGTACCATTTCCATGCAATAGACAGTTATAAATCGATCAGATAGCAATCATTTGAATGACTGATAGTCGATTTGATCAATATATTAGGAAGGAAAACCCGTTCAAATTTATTGGCCTCATAGTTCCCAGCAGATAAGGAAGTTTCTCTTAAGAAAGAAGTCAGTCTTATTTTTATTTTATTTCTTTCTATGAGTTAGTAATGTCATAAACAGAGAGTAGCCAGGGGACACTAACACAGGCTAACCGGATTGTATGTGATATTAAAAGCAAACAGAATCGAAATCAAATTCTCTTTTACTCGGGACTGGCAATCACTAAAGGTAGTTTTTTTTTTTCACCGGAAAGAATTTTCTGTTTTTCTAACCTCTCTTTTTGTTATTCCAAACAACTCAGCAATGAATTAGTTTCGTTTTTGTAGTTTATTGCTTTCTATGTAGTCAACAGACTTATATATATATATATATATATATATATATATATATATATAATAACTGTTGATATATGTTCACTATATATATGAAAGTCTGTTGACATATATATATATATATATATATATATATATATATATATTGATATTGTTGAATATATATATATAAGTCTGTTGACTATATATATATATATATATATATATATATATATATATATGAGAAGTAAACAAACATACGATGTTTGTGATATGGCTATTTTCAGCCGACAATATTTGGAAGAATATGTGCTTAATTGAAGTCGAACCTAATTTTTGAAAGTTAATTCATTAATAATCAATTAGGCGGGATTACCTATTTAAATGTAAGGCTAAACAAATCGAGAAAAATCAATCTCTGTATGCACATTTCGGCCTATTAGGCCTCATCATATCTATATATCTATAGCTCTGCTTATGAGGCCTAATAGGCCGAAATGTACATATAGAGATTGATTTTTCTCGATTTGTTTAGCCTTACATTTAAATAGGTAATCCCGCCTAATTGATTATTAATGAATTAACTTTCAAAAATCAGGTTCGACTTCAATTAAGCACATATTCTCCCATATATATATATATATATATATATATATATATATCCAAGAAATATAAATGAGAACAATGAATGTGATTCTCTTATCTCTAGGCATGAAATAACCCTAGACATGTTGGTAATCTGAACATTAGATGAGAGTTACCTCCCCTTGTTATTTGTTAATTGTGCTCGCGCATTATTTGAAATGAACTTAATTGTTATCAAGAACACATTTTATGATATTTTCGTGTTAAAACATGCAGGTGTATTGATTCGGACAAATTCGTATTTT
This sequence comes from Doryteuthis pealeii, assembly GCA_023376005.1. Taxonomy (NCBI): domain Eukaryota; kingdom Metazoa; phylum Mollusca; class Cephalopoda; order Myopsida; family Loliginidae; genus Doryteuthis; species Doryteuthis pealeii. The sequence goes on from CM042166.1 coordinate 232,899, forward strand.
CAATGTAGATTTGCAGTGAAATGAAAATGGTCGACCAAAATATACAACTTCCTCAAAGTGAAAGGAACAAGGGGAGGTTGCTCTCATTTATGTAACTAATGTTCAGATTACCGACATGTTGACTTGGTGTTAAAATTAATCAATCAATCTAATGCACAACTACTTTCTAAGTTACTGAGAGACCATGCTGCATTATCGTCTATTCATCTCGCCACTTCTACTAGACCACTTTCAGATTTTTTCCCCATTCCCACAAGCAACTTCCGCTTCCGGTCAGCATGTCGATTCCGGATTGATCGCACCACCGATGATTCAGCATTTGAATGCTCAATCAAAGTGTGCAACAGATTCCGCTTTTCACCGTAATATTTTCTTTTCTTTTCGCTTTTTTATTTTATTTTACTCTGAAGTTTCGCAATAACAGATGATAGGAAGAGAAATAACAAACATATCTTTTTTCTCTCCTTTTTTTCCAACTCAACTGCTCGTAAGAAAAGTGATCCATCTTCAGTTCAAACATCTTCTGGTCAACTTCTCACGAATGAATCGAACCGTTTAATTTTAGCCGGGAGCACCAAACTATTATTACAACAGTTTGTAAAACAAACAAAAAAAAGTGTCTCTTTTCGCCACTAATTTACAAATTCTACTCTAGTTCTCAGCCGCCCTGTCGCATGGGGCGTTAAAATGCACCGACTGCACCTCTGTAGAGGGGTAAGACTCCCCTAATGGGTCTACCTGTTGGCCGTGAGTGGCGACCTGTGATGCTTAAGGGTGGAATCTTGGTGGATGAACAGTACATAACCTGCAACACTCCACTTAATCCCTTACTTAGGCTAGACGGGCGGTCGGAGAGGCCCCCTCCAATCAATCCGCTGTCGAGCCCTAGCAACTATATGATTTCCCAATCCTATTGCCCTTTTGGAAGCCCCAACCCCTTTTTATCATATGGTTGCTGGAAGGCGGTGGCTGAGGGTTTACATGTCCTGTGAATGACGTTAAACTCTATGTGATGGTGAGGTTCCAGTTTTGGAGGTTTAGGGAATGTGGTGCACCCCTTAATCACCATTGTTCTCTGGTCCACTCTGACACATTCACTATCACCGGATCTTCCTTTCCGAGCAAAAATAATGAAGATTTGATTTATATTCGTAAAGATACTTAAGAAATTAAATCTAGATGATAAAAGCATGGATTTTTGTTTTTGTATTCCGCATTTTAAATAGGGACATTAATTTTTCGTAGCAGAGTGTCTACATTAATGCAAGATATTTTTATGTAGAGATTTTAATGTGGCACCCGGTGAGGATTCGTGATTTGAACTCGGGTCGACGATTCCATTTCCTACAACTCTAACCATTACACCACGCGCCTCCACATATTTTGATAATAATATACACTAGAATGTCTGAATAAAAGGAAATGTACCATTTTGGCACATTGATCAAAATTGCAATAACAATTAATGAGAAGAAAAATGATTTATAAGCATTGCAAAGGAAAGGTTTTCTCTGACAAGGTTCACTTGAATGATTTTAATATAAGACACTCAAATGGAGGAATATTGCCGTTCATGCCTGTCAGCTTTATGAGAAATCACTAAAATGTATGACAAGTGAACTTGAATTTCAAGTCAACTGATTTTCTTCTTCAATTTGAAATAGATTAGGAGGCAAACACGTGAAATACGAAGATCAAAGGTCAAAAGAAGAAAGAGTTGGCAAGAGAAAAACAAGAGAGCATGAAATTTTATCAAACAGTATTATTTGTTATCGATATATATATATATATATATATATATACCAAGCTATATATGTATATATAAAAGCAATATATGTATATGTATCTATATATAAAAACTATATGCATATATGCATATATAAAAGGTATGTATATATATATATGTTATATATATATATATATATATATATATATATATATATATATATGTGTGTGTGTGTGTGTGTGTGTGTACGTATATAAAATATATATGAATGTATATATATATACATGTATGCATAGAAATAGATATATAATCTATGTAATATATATATATATATATATATATAATATATAGGTTAAGTTAGCTTGGGAATGAAGTCAACGATGCTTGGTTACTAACAGTTTCTCGCTTATGCGATTCTCACCCTATATATTATATATATATATATATATATATATGTGTGTGTGTGTGTGTGTGTGTGTTGTATGTATGTATATATATGTATATCAATGTACATATATATGTATGTATGTATGTATATAAATATATATGAGCATTGAAATAGCCCGGACAGCTCTTGAAGGCGTTAAACATTTATAAATGATGATTTAGGTCAGACTATAGTCAGTTTCTTTGAGATTATTTGCTGAAGAAAGAAAAGTTATTGCCAGATTCTTGCCAGACTGAGTTTGGCTGATGCCTTCAATTCTTACACTTCATTTAGCCTCTCAATATAGTCGTATGTATTTAGCCAAGCTTGCAACTACCAAAAATCCTGCCCGTTAGCTACTATGCCAGTGACTTCATCCTCCCAAGAGGAGGATACGCTGTAGTAACCGATGAAGTGTAATATAGTTGGAGACTAATACTACCAGATTACTACGATGTCACAGTTCAGCCCGTTAGATACTACGTCACGTGAGAGAAGGATACGTGAGCGAAGTGACCAATGAAGTGATTGTAGTATATTTGTTTGTTTGCTTTACCTTCTTTGGCATATGCCCTCGTTTTTTCAATTCAATCTTTTCACATCAATCTATATCGAAAAAAGAAACCCTTGAGCATATATATTGTTGATATGATATCTATACACAGAAGATTTTTTTAAAAACCAATGCATCCAATAATTCCCCCCAAAAGTCCTCTGTTTTTTTTTTGATTAGGAAATTTATTCCAAAAATATTACTCTATTAGTGTTACTATTACAAAATAAAAAACTCCCTCCGAGTGATGAAAAAATAGATTTTTGAAACATATTGCCTGAAGGGGTGGGAGTTAAAAATTCAATGTCAACGAGTTTGTACCCTAAGTAAGTAAAATCATCAAATTCATTAAAGGATTAAAAAATAAAACAATTTGAAATGTAAACTTTAAATATGTATTAAAATAAAACAAACTATATATAGATATATAATACCAATCATGTATTTATTAAAACTTGTTTTAAAAAACAATGAGGACTGTCTAATTTTGCATGTTCAAATTTTGTTATGACGCGATTTTGCGTAATGTGAAGTAAGCAGTGACGTAATTTTTGTTACAGACAAAAACCGGAAGCGAATCTCCATTATTAATAGATATAGCCCATTGCGGGTATATAAACACGTGTGTGTGTGTGTGTGTGTGTGTGTGTGTGTGTGTGAGAGAGAGAGAGAGAGAGAGAGAGAGAGAGAGAGAGAGTCTTCAAGTGAGAGTGAGAGAGACAGACAGACAGACAGACAGACGGATTGAGTTAAGACTGTGACTTACTTGCTTCTTTCTATTTTCTCCCTTTCGGCTACTGTCTTTGACCGTCGTTGTCTAGACTCTTCTTGTTGCTCCTTACCATGTTGCTGTCTCTAACTAAGGGCTTCTTTTTTAAAGCCATGCATTAATCAACTACAATACTTTGTTTTTCTTTGATCACAGATTTATTTCTTCATTACCCATTTTCACTGCGCGGTTGAGCCAACCGCAACAGAACACGTCTGTTCTGCGTCCCGCAATGGGCTATATCTATTAATAATGGAGATTCGCTTCCAGTTTTTGTCTGTAACAAAAATTACGCCACTGCTTACGTCACATTTCGCAAAATCGCGTCATAACAAAATTTGAACATGCAACATTAGACAGTCCTCAATTTCTAAAACAAACTCTATAAACCAATTGGATCTTTACGCTAATGTTGCATAATTTATGTTGTAGCATAAATAATTAACAAACACATGTAGAATAAGAGGCCATTGGCCTACAAACTAGAGAGTAGGCGGGTAGGATTCCGTTGGAAAAATACCAGACCATTGGTAAAGGCGGGAATCTCGCACGTCATGTGATTTGACTAGTTAGGTAATTAGTTTCAACCTAAATGGGACGCAGAACAGACGTGTTCTATTGCGATTGGCCTTCTTTAGGCAGTTCTTGTCGGACTCGGGAAACTTCTTTTTGGATTCGGGAACATTCTTGTCGTAATCGGCAACCTTCTTGTCCTAACCGGGAGCCATCACGGAATTTTGAACCTAACCCTTTATTCAATCCACGGGGGTATTCTGTTCTCATTCCACTAATCATAGCTGGGGTCGAGGCGTTAAGCTGTGTTAATTATTATTCTATGTTACTGCTGCCCTTGACCAGGATTGAACATGCAGTCCAGAGATAACTATCATTTAGAACTGTCTTAACCTAACTCTTTTATCCACTAGGCCATGTGTCCAATTGTACATATAACAATGAAGATGAGGACAATAGTCCGAATAACGTAGATAATACTAATCATCAAGCCTGATCTCAGACATTCAGAGAAACTCCGAGAACTATTTAAAAAGTATTTACCTTAATAATCGTGAAATACAGTTGGGAATAACTGGATGGATAATACTTTTTAGTCTTCCCAGAAAGATACACGGTATCTAACTCTTTTTAAATCTGTAAAAATAAATCCACTGAAGACGTAGACTTTGGATTACGAAATCTCTGAGTTATCTAATAAAGAAGGCTTTAGTTCCAGGCTTGGCTTTGCCAATTAAATATCTCAAAGCTATACACAGAAAAAATGTGGCGGAGGTAGCAAAAGCATAGAGACTATGCGAAGAGCATAGGAAGGCGAGAGGGTGTCCGTCGTGTAGGCGCTAGCGTGCTGAGACATCGTTGGATGGGAGTTCACTTTCGGACTAATTATATTTTAAAAGTGTATGAACTCCCACATCCCCAATATATAGGTTAAATAGTATCAATTCTGATCTTCTTTTTTTCTTTTTAATCATCCTTTTTCTTTCTTTCTTTCTTTCTTTCTTTCTTTCTTTCTTCCTTCCTTTCTTTGTTTCTTTCTCTCTTTCTTTATTTTATTCTTTCTATTCATCTTTCTTTCTTTCTTTCTTTCTTTCTGATAAGAATTTTACGATACTTGTCCGAAATGTATAAAACCACTTTCAATATCTCGTGAACCGGTTGCGCGGCCTTGTTGTGTCACTGGAAACAAATCAGAATTAATGTCACTGTGAATGCACACAATCACACTACAGCCAGAAGTTGCCCTGTTGGTGGGTTTTAGAATACGTTAAATGTAACCACCCCCGCACCATTCAGAGGGGGGTAAGATACCATTAAATAACCAAGAATTTCTTGGCTTCTATCATTATTCAATCGACACACTTGTCATTTAATGAGCTTTGCTTAAATCTTAAGTTGCTTACTATGCATATTGTTCATCCATCTAAGTACAGAACAGGCACATCACTGCTTAACTATAATGATCTAACGAGAAACAGTACTTTCATTATAACTTGCACATAAAGCATCTTGCTGTGGACTTGTTGATTATATTGTCTATTGGGTTGGAACACTTGTTTTGTTTACGCATACTCATCAAAAAGAAAATAACCACTGATTTTTAAAAAAAACGCATGTTAATTTGTGGGTTTGGAGACGTCGTTCTTTTGCTAGTGACTATCAATATCATTAGATATCGTTTGAGACAACGCATTTCGTTTGAAATTGCCAAAAACCAAGAGAGATGTCCAAAAAAATTAAAATGAATAGCTTGCTACAAGGCTGCACGTATGAAAACATTAAAAACACAAAATAGACTAAAATTTAAAAAAGTGATTTTCATTATACTCACAAAACTAAAAATAAAAAATAAATAAAGAAGTTATTTGTACAACGGATGCCAAATCTTCGACGACAATTTTCCGGCATTCTTTGTTACTGCATTGAGAACCAATTTCGGAAATGAAAAAAAAAATCTTTAAAAAATAACTCTCCACTTGAGAATTCTTTTTATACCTCAGACACAAAAGAATGTTCGTGTTTTTCTTAAGAAATCTCAAGAAGTTCTGACATTTCCTCAAATCAGAAATGAAAAGCGAACTCATTCCTCAAATAGTTATGCATAAAAAGTTAATCACATGTCTTGACCCCCCCCCCCCTCAAAAAAAAGAAAGATATACATCAGTATCTCGACTTACGAGTACACCAAGTTAGGAATTTTCTGAGTTACAAGCAATCACTTTGGTCAATTTCTTTTTTGCTTTGCGTTGTAAGCTAAGATTTGAAATACAAGCGAGCTTCAGATGGGCTTATGTTAATAAGTGCACTTCAGATATCTAAATTACACCAAAGAAAATATTATCTATTAAAAAATTAATATCAAAACATAATATAGCGCATAGAATTCACGTATAGTGTTAATAAAAAAAAGTCGTCGGGACGGCCTAATGTCGGTATCGGCCATGCAGAGAGGGAGTCTATCCCCTTTTCACTAGCGCTAGACCAAAGCGATAATTTTAGCGTCTGAGGTGAAGCGCCATACCTACCATCAGCTCCTTACTTTACCGCACATATCCCTGTGCTACTCATACGCTGAGTTGGCGAGGGCGGGTATCGAACAAGGACCTTGTGGTTTTTAGCCAAACGCTCTACCGACTACAAAAATATTTAAGTTTCTAAATTTATTACGTTTAAGTCGTCGTGGTGGCCTAAAGTCGGTATCAGCCAATCAGCGAGTATATCCCCTTTTCACTAAAGATTGGGGAGATTATTTTTGCATCTGATGTGGAGCACCATACCTACCATCAGCACCTT
>CM042166.1:249679-274679 GCA_023376005.1 Doryteuthis pealeii
CGGAACTAACACACAAGTGATTTCTTTGTCCTTTAAGACTGGGTGGAGGTTAACTCCCAGTCATTTTGTGTACCTGTTACATGGGCTTCACCTTCCGGCTTCAATGAGATCACACACACCAGTTGCGTCATTTCCGCTTACCTGTTATGCGATGGCCTTTCCAAACAGTAAATGACGATTTCTATCCTCCATTTTGCTGCCTCAACATTATCTCTAAAGACTATTTTCAATAGGACATTTATCTAACTTATTTTATGATTTCTGTTAGAATTTGCTCAGAAATAAGTCTATTTGTTTTCACTTTTGTCAGGATTTGTTCAGTATATATATATATATATATATATATATATATATATATATATATATATATTATATAATGAATAGATAATAAATGAGAAAAGTATTGGCTTGAAAAGGTGCTCAATGCTAATAAAGCCGAGCAGATTTATAATCAATAGTAATGGTATTATGGATGATTTGGACTCCTAACTTAAAGTTTCATGGTTATGCAAACATTTTGACTCATCTGAGGATTGCACGACCATGAAACTTTAAGTTATGAGTCCAAATCATCCATAATACCATTAATATTGATTATATATTATATAATATATATATATATATATATATAATATATATTATATGGAGAGATTATATTCGTTCCGCGTTAAGCGGTACTACTTCAGTCGGTTTATTAATGCATTGTACATACACATGTATTTATAGAAGAGAAAGTGAGTGGGTGGGGGAGTGTTTGCTATGTGATTCAGGATGGAAGGGAATGGTTTGTAAGGATTTGGTTGGTCAGAGGGCATCTATCATTGAAAGTAGAGTGGGAAACATCACAACCCTCACAAACCATTCCCTTCCATCTTGAATTACTCCCCAAATTCTCGCCCACCCACTCAATATCTATGTCCTTACCACATTCGGTCGGATTTACTCCAAACCTCCTATCTTCATATATATATATATATATATATATATATATATATATATATATATGTTTGAGGAAATGATAGACACCAACTATCATTTTTTCGTATGTATATATATATATATATATATAAAAATTATAATAAGGTTAATAACCTACTCGAGTTTCCCATAAGGATCTCAGGATTAAATCCACTGAATTAATCAAGATATTGATTAATTTCAGCCGATTACACGCGTGTGTCTTTCGCGATAAAAGGTTCGTTACGGAATAGCATTCGACGAACGCTGCTTTGAAATTAAAAAATTAAAAAGCGGAAGTTGTATTTTCGCAAGGATTAAAATGTAAACATTGGTAATAAACCGTTTTGTGTTATTATTTTTACTGGTTTACGAAGATGAATGGGGATTGGCTATATTGTTGTAGGGTTTGTAGTGATTAAATATGGTTTTATTAAAATATATTCAAATTTAATTAGTTTATTTTATTTTAATTGAAGTTAATATGAAGTGAATGTGTATATACGTATGGGAATGTATTATAATCTCAGTGGTTTTGTTGTTATTATTAAAAGATCTAAAGTAAATTAAAAATAAGAATAAAAAAATAATGTATATTTATATACCTTTATGTGTATATATAATTATTTATAGTGGTGGGAAATTAATGTTTGTTAATGTGAGCTTGAGTATTTAAATAACTCAAGTACACATTAACAAAACTTCATTTGTGTGTGTCTGTGTGCTAATGTGTATGTTTCTATTTCTCTCTCTCTCTCTCTCTCTCTCTCTTCTCTCTATATATATATATATATATATATATATATATATATATATATATATATTTGTGTGTTTATTTCATGTTAGTATGTATATATGTGTTTCTGTGTATTTGTGTGTATGTTGTAATATATATATATATATTGTACATATGTATGTGTGCGTGTGTGTGTGTGTGTGTGTGTGTATGTGTGTGTGTGTGTTGTGTGTGTGCGGGTGTATGCTTATCAGATAGTTGTTCAATATAATGTAAACTGACAATAAAATAATACACATGTTTAACAAAAATGTTTTGAAAATAAATTCAGGTTTCGCTCTGATAATGGGATGATCAGAAAAACTTTCTAAAAATTCGCAAGATTTTTCTCTTGAGATTTTTTATATATTGAAAAAAAGTCAAGAAGAATGTTACTTTTTATTTATTTTGTTCTTAACTTTTTATCGAATGTCAGACAACTTAAGCAAAGGCTGAATTTTTCCTGTCAAAACGTGTTATCAAATACATTTTTGTCACAACGGCCAGCGCATAAGGAAATAGATATTGTTGTATGGATTATTTTATGTATGGCAAAAATTATACCTGTATATTGTAACTGTTTGGTTGGCTTGGTTGGTTGGTTGGTTCTATGGTCGGTATTTAACTTAAGCAAAGGCTGAATTTTTTCCTGTCAAAATATTACTAATGTTATTATTATTAGTATTATTATTATCTTGTTATTATTAATTTTATTATTACCCATTTTTTTAATTCTGTTTTTCTTATTCGTTTTTCCTTTTTTTTCTTTTTTTTTGTCATTATTACCAGAATAATTAGAAAAATACAACAATATAGTTAATGATTTTAGTAATTTAGTTTTGGCTAGTTTAATGTCTTACCCAAGACACCTGAAGACACTGCAGGAATGCAGACGGCATATTCTACAGGCTGCACCAACAGGGTGAAATTACTAGCTAATTTAAAAATTGGTTCCCTATGATAGCATTTTTGAAAGTATTCAACTTTATTTTGACTTATTATTTTCTGATTCAATATACTTCAAGAATATTGACCCCTTTTTTTATTTTATCCCAAATAAATTGGTATTTTATATCAATATGTGTTGATCAAATATATGTTTGTCACAACGGCCAGCGCATAAGGAAATAGATATTGTTGTATGGATTATTTTATGTATGGCAAAAATTATACCTGTATATTGTAACTGTTTGGTTGGCTGGTTGGTTGGTTGGTTCTATGGTCGGTATTTTCCAACCTATTTACCAAGCGTTGAACGTGATACAATTTCGCCAGCATGGAGCATTCAGCGAGGATCGAACTCACCATTCTATAGTAATGAATCCGCGAGTCTAATTTACTAACCATTAAGGCTTTCTTCAGGGTAATTTTTTAATATATTTTTAGCCATTCAACGATTCCATTAAATTTGATCACAGTGGAACGCTCTGATTGACTTTCTGGTAAGTATTTATCCAACCCGTGGGCCACGGGCAGGATGTGACACAAGGTTGCAAGTATGAGGCATCCAGTGAGGATTGAACTAGCTATTCGATAGTAATGCTTCTGTGTGACTAAAATTAACTGGATATATCGAAATATAAATTTTAAAAATGCATATTTTAAAATAGAAATATATATATATATATATATATATATATATATATATATATATATATGTGTGTGTGTTGAAAGGATAAATAAATAAAGGAAAGAAAATGTGGAATGGATAAAAATATAACAAACATTTTACCCTGAAGAAAACCGTTTTTCTTTGTATACTTGAATATTCTATCATTTTCTATTTACTCCTTTTGAGTTTTCACAGCAGTGTTAGCTGATGGTCTTTCACTGGAGTCTGAGTGACAGCAAGTCTCCTCAGGTCTCCAGGACTCTTCTGAGTATTCTGGCAAATTGCAGCAGTACAGTGTTCTGAATGGTTTCTATCCTTCCTCTGATATTCAAACTTTCCAAGCCCTTTTCTAATCCTTTTGGGACTGTTCCAAGTGCACCAACATTATTATTATATTATTATTATTATTATTATTATTATTATTATTATTATTATTTTATATTTAAATAATAATAAATAGAATACAATGTGTACGTGAACAAACGCCAGGTCGAAACATGTGTTAGTAACCCATTAAACCAATTTTATACATTCAACATTTTCTTTCCTTTATTCATTTATCCTTTCAACTTTCCATTTTCAACTTACATTTATGTACATACATATATATATGTATGTATACATATACAAACATATATACATATGTATATATGTACATACACACACATATGCATATGTATGTATTCACAGAAATGTATGTACATATGCATATACACACATACGCTTGAATATTATTCGAATATATTCTATTAATCTTCTTTGCGTGTATGTCATATTGAGGTGTACGTATTTAAATCATGTGTATCTGTAATTATTGTGTTTGTTTGTCGTTGATTTTTTTCATATATATATATATATATATATATATTCATATATTCATATATATATATATATATGTATTCACACACACACTCATATATATATACAAACACATGTATATACACATAAACATATATATACACACATTTATATATAAACACATATATATACATACATATGTATACTCACACATATATATGTATATACACACATATATATACACACATATATATGTATATTTACAGGCACCCATATATATATATGTATGTGTATATATATATGAATATATTATATATATCATGGTGTCAAAGAATACTGTAGAATGTGTGGATTCTTTCGTGATCAAATTTAATGGAATCGTGTTTCGTGTTTAAGTTTATGAGGAAATCGGTAAGTTTTGTTTTTAAGGCCTCTCTACATAAAGAATATGTCATTATATATGTAGAGTAACAAAGGCTATGTTATTAATTTTTGCATATATATATATATATATATATATATATATATATATGGCAGTAAGATGAGGAAATTAATCCGACAGTATGTGGAGGAAATTTAGAAAAGCAAACACAGGATGTTACGATTGATGGAAAATTTATTGTTGATACTCAAGTATTTTGGTTTTACAGTGGAAACCTTCTTCAGAGCACACACACGAACACACACACACACACACACACACACACACATATATATATATATATATATATATATATATATGTTATTGCTCCAGGTTTCCGGAGCAAGTCTGAGGCTGTGATCGACGCTAATGGAGGTGAAACTTGTTGACAGTAGTGTAATTTCTGTGCCTGTTGAATTTCGTTACAATACATTCAATTTTGTAGTTACCAAGCACCTTTTATTTTTCGTTATGAAACTGTCAGATTTATCCCGAACACCCTGTATATATGCTCTACTAACGTATTGAGCACTTTTCATTTGTTATATCGCTGCCTTACCTTTCTTAATTTTCCACCAACTAACCATTGTGACCATATTCACCGGTAAGTCACCTTTTCCATAATATACATATATATATATATATATATATATATATATATATCTTATTATAATGGAGATTGTGTGTTTTTCTGTCTGTAACCGAAACTATATTCCTACTCAAGTCACAATTCTCTTAGTTATTGACATCACATTTTCCATGATTTTATTTTTATCTAAACCTCAATTATTAATAAAATTGTCTTACATTATTAATACTGTTAACTATGTATACATACTGACAACATGCAATTATATTTATATATACAACAAAATAGCGCTTTACAATGTGTGAACGGAAGGCTAATTTGCATATTAATATTAAAAATCGAATTTAATAAATATATGCTTAGTATTATTGATTTCTAACTGTTTGGTTTTATTTTAATGAATATAAGCAAAAATCTCTTCAATGAATCTTAAATGAAATCCATTAACAAGAAAAAATAACTGTCATTCTATTCTTTACTTCCTCTTATAACTAAATACTTAAATTAGAAAAAATAACAATGAAAGACGAGAGTGATGGAAGAGTAAGTTTCAGTTGTTCCATTTTGTATTATACTCCCTCTGTTTCAAATCTTTTTATCTGTATTCTTATTTAGTTTCATTAGCCTTTCTAATTTAATACAATATTTTATTACATTAAAACTTAAATACTTGCACCCGGAGGGTGCATATATTTGCTAGTATAGTTAACATCTATTACTAATTCGGTTCTCTTGATTTAACATTTTTCGATATTTTTTGTTATTGCGACTCATTCGGTTTCTTTCCGACTTAGACAATATTTTGACTCACACTGTGTTTTTTCGTTCACTTCCTTCCTTTTTACACACACACACACACACACACACACACACACATATATATATATATATATATATATATATATATATATTGTATGTGTGTGTGTGCGTGTGTGTTTGTGTATGTGTTTTGAATTAATCCATTTGTATGTTAACATATTACGATACAGTGTCTATGCCCAAAGCACAATATCTAGTATGTACGTATTCTCTTCCCATTAAAATGAAAATTAGTCAAAGTGAATATATGTTACATGTGGGTGGTTATTGTTCCTGTGATATGGCTCTTCTATTAATGTATTATCTAAATCTTCTTTAAGAGCTATTATCCCTTCCTCATTTTTATGTTGGAATATAATGTTTTATGTCCATAATTACGAGTATTTTGGGAGATTGATTCAATGATAATAATCTTATTAAGAAAATCTGTAGTTTTATATGTGTCTTTAGAATTTAGCTTTGTTAGTGAATGGATGTGCAGAGTGATCAACATATTTCGATGTCTTATTAGTTTCCATTATATTTAATTTATTCAAACATTCCATGAAATAAGAACTAATCGGTTTGATGCTGAACTTTTATGGTTTTCGAGAAATATTGAGGGCAGTAAAAAAGTAATGTTGCGTAATCATATGAGATTCTATTTACCGTGAAAAAAAGTGCAATGTTCTATGTTTTTAAATATATATATATATATATATATATATATATATATATATATATATATATATAAACCAAATGAAATGAAATGATAATAATAGAAAAAATGTAGAAATGTTCCGCACACAAAGAAAATTCTCCGCTTTTTCCAACGAATTTCATTTCAAATAAGGATTCACTCTGATGAAAGTCGAATTTTCTTTGTGTGCAGAACATTTCTACATTTTTCTATTATTATTATTTCATTTCATTTGGTTATTTAAAAATAATAATAGTTTGAATAATGTACACATGGATAAGCTCCTGACCGAAACACGTGTAAGTAAAATTGATTAAAATATCCTATATCATCCATTCTATACGTTCCTTCCTTTATTCATTTTTTCAACATACCGTCGGATTCACTTCTAGTTTCATTTTTCATATATATATATATATATATATATGTATATATATATATATATATATATATATATATTCAGTAGTAATACATCTGTGATATTAACCATAATAACATGAAGGGACAGCCAGTTATTTACCCAATCCGTTAGCAACACGTAGCATGTAACATATGGTCGCAATTATGGAGCATCAAGCGAGGTTCGAACACGTAATTTAGTAATAAGGGATATGTGAGACTATTTATTTAACCATTATAACATGGTAGGACGCCCAGGTATTTAGTTAGGCCATTAGTCACAGGTAGGATGTGACACAAGGTCGCATGTCTGAAACATCAAGGGAATCGCTTTTCAATAGTTTTATATCTGTGAGACTAGTTTATTAACCAGTACACCTCCTAGGTATTTATCCAAGCCTTTCGTCATGGGTGTTGCATACCCTTTTCATTACTTCTTTACTTTCTTCTATTCTTCTTCTGTTCTTCTTACGTCTCTTCTATCGTCTTGACTTCGTCTTGGTGGTCGGTCGCACTTAACTCATTTATTCTTCTATATCAGTCTTGTTACCAAGACACCCATTAAGCACAAGACCGTGTTATTTTTCTTAAGCTTTTATTTCCTTAACTATACATTTCATGTAACTAAATATCTGACTAACATAGCGGGCGTATGCAGAGTGAGTTACAGTTAAGGCAGAACATCCTCTCTGCTCAACGTCCAACTGAAAACTGAGGACCAAACCAGGTCCCACGTGACTTCACGCAATTTCGCGGGCTTTCTGTACTATTCCATGGAAAGTCCCGCCCGTGATATGAAAAGGGCCATCCCTTTAGAATTACAGTGGATTGACAATAATCTTATGCAACCGCATAGATTATGTAACAATGGGTAGCATGCGACACAGGGTCCCATGTACGAGGAATCCAGCAAGGATCGAACTCGCTATTCTACTCGCTAGTAGTAATGGACCTGGTTGGTTAATTCGTTGTATTTTACAGCATGTCAACCCTTGCTGGGTTATTTTATACCGAAGACGTTTTGTTTAATTCTTTCTTGATGGGTATTCAAATTTATTTTACTTAAACTAATTTTTAACACAATTTTGTCTACTGGCCATATAAATGTGACTCTAACAGATATGACCATTTCGGATCGAAGTAGAACTGGGAGTAATGATGATGAAGGGGTACTCCACATTCCCCAGAGTTCTACAAGCAATGGACCTATAATCCAATGGGAGACCCCAATTTAGTTTATGGTATATCTGTTACATAATTATTAGATTCCTAATATTTATGTACAGTAGTGTAGAAACCAAAAATGGCTGTTATAAGTTCAGCTGGCGGCCTTGAAGGATTGAATGAGAAGGCTTGACCTCATCCTGATTCTTCCGGTGGATACCATGAGAATCGGTGGAGAAGACCCGCTTCCGGTTTAGAGTTTTAGTCAGATCGGCCAAAAACGACGACGGTGTTAAGTCGTGTTATACTCGCGGCCGACTCAATCTGCGCAGGTAGTCTGGTGGGGATTTCAGAATAAAATATGATCTAAGTTAAATCGAAGTCTTGTGTTATTATCTAAAAACTACCAATGACACAGGGCTTCTGATAAAGAGAAATCCCAAATGGAAGACCAGACGCGAAGTCCCCAAGACGAAGTCCAGACGATAGAAAAGATGAACAGAAGAAGAATAGAAGTAAGAAAGTAAGGAAAGAGGGTATACAACATATCCTATGAAGTCAGAGTGTTCAGTTACAACATGAAAAATAGTTTGCGTCTTGTTTCGTATTAGTTTATTTACTGCTAAAAAGAATCAGGAAACAAGGCGAAATCCATATTTTTGCCATGGGTAGTATTTTGGAGAATGAATAAAATTGGGTTGGTTTAGTGTTTACAAGAAAAAGTATATATCATGATTTTTTTATCATCGATTATATTTTGAAGTGCATTACTTTAAGTGGGCTGATTATAGTATTGATCTATTCTACTGGGAGGTCATTAGGGAGTTTTCAGTAAAAATGATGAGTTGTTTAGATAGTTATTAGATTCTGTAAAGATTTTCTTTATACAGTAAATCAATATAGACACAATTTTATCAGCATTTGCTGTATGATTTTAAAGTGCAATACGTTCTTCATTTGGTAGATTTCAGTGCAGTTACTTGGTGTCCCTATAGCCTAGCAGCGCACCTACTAGACTCCGACATCGTAGTAAGCGAGTTCGAATTCCAATGGCGCTATTATGGTCACTTTCGGGCTAATTCCATAGATTGACTACTGGCTCTCTTTTCTGTTGAGGCTACTCTGCTCTCTGCCTCGCCGCTCTCCGTGTCAACGTTAAGCAATGCAAGGAGAGGGATGAGGCAGAGAGGAGATTAGCCTCAAGAGAAAAGAGAACCAGAAAGAGAGAGCAAAGCCAGCAACCCCAGAAAGCATCACAGTTTGTATGCATTCAGTGCACCAAAGACTGTCACTCGAGAATTGGCCTGCAGAGTCACTTGCGCAGATGCAGATAAAATTTATGTCTTTATTTTTATTCTTTTTGTTTTGGACACTACGCCATCGTCGTTAGTGAACGGAAAGGATACAATAAATAGATAGACTATATATATAAGTTGGGTCATAAAAATATCGAGATTGAAGGTATATTTACCAAGATATACATGAACAATGAATGGAACGTTAATTTTTTTTCCGAATACAAGGTATGACGTAAAAGTGCCGAGTTTGAAGCTGTATTTACGTAGATAGAAATGAACAATAAATGGAACTTTTATTTTTTCAGAATACAAGGTGTGTAAAAAAGTTCAAAAAATCTCGATAATTTTTTAACACACTTTGTATATATATATATATATATATATATATATATATATATATATATATATATATACACAAACACAAATTTTTTCACAATAATACATACTGTCGGATTCACTTCCTCTTTTTCTTTATATATAATATATATATATATATATATATATATATATGAAACCCACAATGCAAATTAAAAACAATCTACCAAAAATGTTAGTGATTTTTGACGCTAGAGAATTAACCATATTTTCTGCTAATCTTCGAGTTATTTGCAGACCAATTTTTTAATTTTTTTTTTTTTTTGCCAATCAAGTATTGATCTAAAACTATTGATTTTTAAATGATTTCCACAAACAATCTCGGATAGAATCATTCTTTGTAAACAACTTCTCTTCATAACAATATCATCAAAATTATGAAAATATAATTCAATAAATAGAATTCTTGGCTTTTTGGCCTTCTGGGTGTTTAACACCGAAAATCTCACAAAAAAACCTGGTGCAAGCGATCATAACATAATAGTTATTATTGTAGGAATGGAACTTGACAGACCAGGTTCGAATCCCGGAAGAGAACATTATGCAAAACTTTAAATGATCCATGTTATCTGTGCTGCTTATCTTCATTAAAATTTATCCCAGGTGAATAATAATAATAATAATAATAATAATAAATAATAATAATAATAAAACAACAACTTACATATAAGAATAAATGTCTGAACACATGACTAAAACATAGAATTATCTTTCTCTACAAAAGTTAGGATACCTGGTTTCTTGGTATATTTTGGTGGGGGCATTGTTTTTCTTTTGAACTAAAAAGCTGATCTCAAAAGTACTGAAGACACAAGGAAACTGTTCGTGCGGCTATTGACAACACTTTTGTGTTTGTTGTGCATGCGCCTTGCTACCACACTCAGTCTTGTCTTTGCTGTCGTTATTATTATTATTATTATTATTATTATTATTATTATTATTATTATTATTATTATTAAGCCAAGACTCATGGGGTGGTAGGTAGAAAAATGGCGTCAATCCCGTCGGCATTCCCCCACAAGGGGGCGCCTCAGGCGCTGGGCAATAAACCCAGCCCTGCCCCTTTAAATCGAGGGGGCAGGTATTGCCTGGGGGGGGGGGCGGCCCCTGGGACCGACGCTATCAACCAACTCAGCCGGTCCAGTGACCGAAACACACTCTAAATTAACTATGATTAGAGTCCTAAATAAGAAAAAAAAATATTTGAAATCATAGGAGATTGGATCAATAGGTAATTGCTGACATAGTTCGAGCCAATCACTAAAATATCATTAGAATTACACTTTTTAATTTTAACTGAATACATTAGATAATTTTTTTGAATAGTTGTTAATTCTAAATAGGAAATATACTGAAATAGAACAGTGATACACTATAAATTAGTAATATCAAATTCCCAAGACATACTTAGAATTAAAATTTAACTGTTTTCACTAGCTATTATTTATAATTAGAATGGAGTTAATAACAATGCAGAGATACAGAGATGAGAACTAATAAGAAATTAAACGAATAGAATATTTGGGGTTAGGGTTGGGGTTGGGGTTTAGGGTTAGTTTAATGGGAAATAAATAAATAATTTGGGCTCTGTTTTTTCTGGTCACCCTGTATACAGGTCACCCTGTATACAGGGTCACCCAGAAAAAACAGAACCCACACACTTCGTAATGAAACTTAATTTTGACTAGGGGGAGCTAGGGTTAGGGGGGTCAGTGGAAAATGTCCTAAGTTGGTTCTTTTATTCCTTTCCAAGTGATACCGCCTCGGCTACAGACTTCACTCATAGCTGGTATTGTTTTTCCAGCAGTCAGAGGCTAGCAGTTTTTGAGGCAGGAAGCCAGGACAGAACTCTGCCAAGATTACCATTATTTGTATTATTCAGACTATTGTCCTCATCATCATTGTTATCTTTACAACGTTTCGGCCGATGTGCTCTCCGGCCTTCTTCAGGTATTTCTTGTCTGACTCAGGAACCTTCTTGAAATTGGGAGCCATTACGGAACTTTAACTGCTAACTCTTTATTCAGTCCACGAGGGTATCCTGTTCTCATTCCACTAACCATAGCTGGGGTACAGGTGTTAAGCTCTGTTAATTATCATTTCCTGACCAGGATTGAACCTGCAGTCTAGAGATAACTGTCTTTTAGAACTGTCTTAACCTGACTCCTTTATCTACTAGGATATGTGTTCAATTGGACAATCCAGTGTGAATCTTTTTCAATCGCAAAAATTACAATTTATTTTGGAAAAACGGATTTTAAGTAGCATCTTGGCAGACATCTTGATCAAAATTGACCTAAAAAATCGTTTTAAATATATCAAAAATAAATTACATGAGTAATATTATTTTGCTTTTTTACTGATGCTCATTATGTTACTACTTTTCGACTTAGACAAAAATTTGACCTTAAATAATCGATTTAATAAATTTTAATTCGTTTTTAAAATGAAAAGCAGATAATATTTTGGCAGATCCTACTCTTTTCCCTAATCCCAATCATCTAGCGAGAGCTTAAAAGGGTGACCCAACGGGTCACGTTTTGTCTAGTATATATATATATATAATATATATTATATATATATATGATGATCATCATAATTCAATCAACATATGTATAATATTTTTATCTATAATTTTAGTTTTTTGCCTCATAATTTTTATTTAATAAATTTGAAGAAACATTTTGAAAGACCCA
The DNA here is from genome assembly GCA_023376005.1 of Doryteuthis pealeii. Classification (NCBI taxonomy): domain Eukaryota; kingdom Metazoa; phylum Mollusca; class Cephalopoda; order Myopsida; family Loliginidae; genus Doryteuthis; species Doryteuthis pealeii. The sequence continues at coordinate 262,262 of CM042166.1, forward strand.
TTAGAATAAATAAGAAAAGAATTTATCTGAGACCTTCTTAAAATAATTGACTAAAATCAGAACTAAGTCAGGTGAACTGTTTTAATTTGTCCATAAATCAATCAAGAAGAAAGCGAGAGAGAAAATTTAATTTACGATTTCAGTAAATCAATTGCTTGAGTAATTACAAAGTGACACTTCTTTTCTTGAAAATATTTCAAATTATCCTTTGTAATATTTTATGTCTATGGGGGATTGAGACTTTTTGAACAAAACAAAAAAAGAAAAAAAAAAGATAAAGAACAATCCTGACTAGAATTCTAATTGTCTCTAGAAATAAAAGTGTTGCGGCAATTTCCTTGGGTGTTCCAGCGATAATCGCCCCAGAAAAACTTGAAGGGTTTAAAGATTAAATATAACATTTTCTGATTGATATCAAAAGTGTCAGTTAATATTTGGAAATAAAATAATGTATCTTGTTCTTTAAATGAATATATATATATATATATATATGAGTAAAGAAATAACAAAAGACTTAGATATTTAGCTTATAGTCTATTTGAGGGAGCTTAGACAAATTGTCTAACACTCCCGACTCATCAGATTCGCATCTGAGGAGTCGGGAGAGTTAGACACTTTGTCTAAGCTCCCTGAAATAGACTATAATGCTAAATCTCTAAGTCTTTTGTTATTTCTTTACTTATATATTTGTTCTGTGACTCTAACATTAAGAGCACACATTGAGCTCTCAAACTGCGACAGGTTTTTTTTAAATAAAACTCTTGTGTCGTAAGGAAGATTTCTTCTCTGGACTTTTGGATTATATATATATATATATATATATATATATATATATATATATATATATATATATATATATATATATATATATATATATATATGAGGATAGGAGGATTGGAATAAATCCGACAGAATGTGATTAAGAATAGAGGAAAAATGTGTGGACAAAAACAACACAAACAAGCAGATGCTGAAGAAATATTTCGTTGTACATTGAGTCTTTTATTTGAAACATTTGTGCAGCATACAGGGAACACGAGGTGAGTGGCGAACGTGAAGGCCTGTCGTATTCTCGAAGGAAGCGGGCTAGGCTTTGCCTGGCATGTAGGACTGTTGAATCGAACCCGCGTCCTTCAGAATGCGAACGGGTGACACATTGGCACCGAAGTCGAGATGCTACAGTCCCGTATGTAAGCGCCAGGTACTCGAATGATAGCTGCAAGGATTCCGGCGGCCGGGAGTGGCTCGAAAGTCTCGTGTGTGGGGTGCAGACTCCCGGATGTTAAGGGGAAACATTAGTATAAATAGAAGTGACGGCAGGAGGTGTATGCGGGTTTTCAGCTGCTAAAACTTTTGACGACGACGACGACATTGTTGTAGATGAAATTGTTGAGAAGGCGTTTGACTCGCTTCTTTTTGCACCCCCCTTCAACAAGGACCTGTTGAGTCGAATATTTATTTTTACCCCCTCTATTTTTTTCCTTCTAGAAGCTATTTCGGCTCCTGACTTTATAGTGGAGAAGATGAACGCGTGAGGGGTGGTTAGGTGATAAAGTCAGGAGAGTGGGATTGAGTTTGTGAGGATTTGATTGGTCGGAAGAATTTTTCTTTTTTTTTTTGCAACGAAATATTTCTTCTGTTGAAGAAACATTTCTGCTTGTTTGAGTTGTTTTTGTCCACACTTTTTTCGTGTTATTAAATATATTGATCGCAACGTCTTGTCAGGCGACCGCCACTCCTTCATCCATTGTCCATTTGTGGGCTCGTTCATGACTTTAATCCAGCCTGCATATCCTAGAACATACCTGGCACACATAATGATCGGTGTTTACTGTGTCGACAGGTGTTGTATAATCATCATTGTCCTTATGTTGGGGATCAATTCTTTGATTACTATTTTGTTTAGTGATTATTTATTTACGATTAAAAATTTTAATTGATTTATTTACGATTTAAATTTTATTCATTTATTCCCGATTAAATATTTATGTTTAATATTTAATTTAAAATTTAGATATTTATGATTAAATTTAAATTAATGTTTAGTATTTGTTTATTTACGATTTTTGTTTTATCAATAAGAAATAAGTTTCTTCGTAGGTTATATAAATACCCTGAATTCTTAACCTCTGTCTAGATTTCATTATTACCTATACACCTATTCAAATAAACATACATACATATATGACGGCAGCAAACTTGTGTTCAAGTATTGCCATTGCTTGATATAAAAAAATATACATACATACATACACCCACACACTTATATATATATATATATATATATATATATATATATGTGTGTGTGTGTGTGTGTGTGTTGGTCGTTAATATATATATATATATATATATATATATATATATATATATATATAATCCAAAAGTCCAGAGAAGAAATCTTCCTTACGACACAATAGTTTTATTTAAAAAACCTGTCGCAGTTTGAGAGCTCAATGTGTGCTCTTAATGTTAGAGTCACAGAGCAAATATATAAGGAAAGAAATAACAAAGACTTAGAGATTTACCATTATATATATATATATATATATATATATATATATATATATATATATATGTGTGTGTGTGTGTGTGTGTGTGTGTGTGTGTGTGTGTGTGTGTGTGTATGAAGTATCACTTTATACTTAAAAAAAGCAGAAACAAAACAAAAGAATGACTAGAATTCTAATTGTCTCTAGAAAAAATGTATCGTAACAATTTAGTATTATCTGCGTTATTCGGACTATTGTCCCCATCTTCATTGTTATTTGTACAATGTTTCGGCCTATATGCCCTCCGGCCTTCTTCAGGTATTTCTTGTCGGACTCTGGAACCTTCTCGGACTCGGGAACCTTCTTGTCGTAATCGGGAGCCATCACGGAACTTTGAACCTAACCCTTTATTTAGTCCACGGGAGTATCCTGTTCTCATTCCGATAACCATAGCTGGGATAGGAGTCGTGTTAATTATTTTTCTAACTGTCGCCACTCAGGATTGAACTCAGTATCCAAAGATAACTGTCACTTAAAACTGTCTTAATCTAACTACCTTATCCACTAGGCCATGTGTTCAATTGGACAATTGAGTGTGAATTTTGGGAACAATTTCCTCGGGTATTCTAGCACCAATCGCTGTCGGATTACTTGAAGGGCTGAACGGTTAAATAAAACGTTTTCTGATTGATAAGCAATCAGAAAATGATTTAATGATTGTAACGATGGGGGAATATCACGATCGGAAATAGTCTAACTTATCAATTTATTGGGGGAAGGGGAAAATGTCTCTTGGGATTTATGGCCGTCAAATGTGATTCAGCGGAGATGGAAGTTTGGACATTTCATTTTAGAGGAGGACATGACGGAATTTGCATTTTCCATCCAAGATTTACATTCTCAGAAATTATAGATCTTTGTATTTTATGTCGAGTATGAATTATTTATATGAGCCTTCAAATGAATAAATATATATATATATATATATATATATATATATATATATATATTGGTGTGTGTGTGTATGTGTGTACGTATATATATATATATATATATATATATATATATATATATATATTGGTGTGTGTGTGTGTATGTGTGTATGTGTGTACGTATATATATATATATATATATATATATATATATATATATATGTGTGTACACATAGATATATACATTCGAATTATTTATATAAGCCTTCAAATGAATATATATACATATATATGTGATATATATATATATATATATATATATATATAATATATATAGAGAGAGAGAGAGAGAGAGAGAGAGAGAGAGAGAGTGTGTGTGTATGTGTGTGTGAGAGAGAGAGAGAGATAGAGAGAGGGAGATTAGCAACTTTTATCTCAAAAGTATACATTTTATTATATTATGTCGAATATAAATTACTTATGTTGTCTTCAAATGAATATGCATATATATATATATATATATATATATATATATATATATATATCAGACAGACATACAAAGAGAGAGAGATAGAGAGAGAGAGAGAGAGAGAGAGAGAGAGAGAGAGAGGGGGGATTCACAGCTTGTATCACAAAAGTATACACTTTTGTATATTGTCAAATATAAATTACGTATATTAACTTCAAATGAATATTCACACACACGCACACACACACACACACACACACACACACACACACACATATATATATATATATATATATATATATAGGTAGATATCAAAAGTGGCACTTAATACTTGGGAATAAAATAATGTATATTGGTCTTCAAATGAATACACAGACACACATACACCCACACGCACCCTCCCACATAGACATATATATTTATATCGAAAATCCCACAAAATATTTAGTAATAAAATAAATATCACACACACGCACACGTGAGCATATATAAGATGAGCGTCAGTTTATTGCATATATGATAATCAGACAAAATGCTTACACGTTGTGAGTATCGAATTTCATACTGTTGTGTGCATCATGACCGGATGCGTAATGTAGATTGTAGGGAATTATGGGAAATGCGGTCGAGTTCATTTACGTGTTTATATTATATGAATGTTGGGATTTGATAAATTTTGGTGGGTGAAAGGTGTTGTGATGTTAGTCCCAACAGTAAAAAGAAGTCAAGTCGAGATGGGGTAAAATAAGACAAATGTATTTACAATTAATGGTACATGTACGACTAGCTTGTCGTTAACGGGAACAGTCCTCCCTTTCCACTCGGTGTCTCACTATTTATAGTGAGAACCGGTGCATGTTCTCCACTGTAGGAACGGCCGGTACAACAAAAGGTTCTTACCCCCCCCCTGTATGTTATTTAATGCTAAATCAGCTACCAATCTTGGAGAAGGAAAACTGAATTTAAACAAGGTGTAAAAAAAGGTAAAAAAAGTCGACGGGGCGGCCTAAAGTCAGTATCGGCCAGTCAGCGAGGGAGTCTATCCCCTTTTCAATAGCGCTAGACCAAGGAGATTGTTTTAGCATCTGAGGTGGAGCGCCACACTACCATCAGCTCCTCACTTTACCGCACAGATCCCTGTGCTACTCATTCGCTGAGTTGGCGAGGGCCGATATCGAACCAAGAACCTTGTGATTCCTAGCTGAATACTCTATCGAATGAGCTAAACCAGACCCCAATCTAAAATTAAAGTACCGTTATTTTTCTTCTATAAGGATACATTTGATAGATAAAGTAAACCACAAAGGTTGATATGCCATTAAACAAAGAAACCAACCTAGACTCATACTGAAAAAAAATCGTATTTATGCCTCGGAATTTGTATTATATGAATTTTTTGGACTACTGTCCTTATCTTTATTGTTATATACACAACGTTTCGGTCGATGTTTCATCCGGCCTTCTTCATGTTTTTTTTTGTAATCGTAACGGAATAAGAACAGTCTAGCCCCGTGGTTTGAATACAAGGTTCGGTTCGAAGTTCCGTGAAGGCTCCCGATTACGATATGAAGACTCCCGAGTTCGACAAGAAGGTTTCTGAGTTCGAAGAGGTTTCCAAGTTCGACAAGAAACACATGAAGAGGGCACATCAACCGAAACAGTGAGTATATAATTGATATAATGGAATGACCCATCTCCCCCGTACCTTAACAGAGGCGATGGTTCTAGCCACTATTTAAGAACACACATATTACTCTGTGCACAACTCACTTGAAGTACTTAGACGAAGGACTCACCTCCTAATACTCACGTGTCCTTATTATAATGGAGATTGTGTGTTTGTCTGTCTGTCACCGAAACTAAATCATTATTCAAGTCACAATTCCCTTAGTTATTGACGTCACATTTACCATGAATTTATTTTTATTTAAACATCAATTATTGATAAAATTGTTATACCTTATTAATACTGTTGACCATATCTACCTACTAATAGCATGTAATTGTATTTATATATACAACAAAATAGTGGTTTACAGTGTGAACGAGAAGGCTAATTTGCATATTGATATTTAAAATTTGATTTTAATAAATATGTGCTTAGTATTATTGATTTCTAATTGTTTGGTTTTCTCTTAACGAATCTGAGCAAAAATCTCTGGATAAATCTTAAAAGAAATCCATAAACAAGACGAAAGAACTGTAATTTTATTAAATACTTCATAATCTAACTAAATAGATAAATTAGGAAAAATGAAAGACGGGAGTGAAAGAAAATGATAGAAGAGTTAAATCTAAAGCTGTTCTATTTTTCGATTATACCCCCTCAGTTTATCATTTTCTAAATAGTTTATAATTTGATACAATATTTTATAACATCAAAACCTAAATACTTGCACCCGAAGGGTGCATATATTTGCTAGTAACAATAATAATGAATATGAGGACAATAGTCCGAAAAAAACAAACAAATTATACTAATTATCAAGCGTCCTCTCAAAACTTCTGACAAATAATATGCCACAGAAAATATAACTTTTTAACCTGTGATGTTTTTTCTGAAATCTAAATTTTTAAATGCTTATATGGTTTCAAATAATTATATTATTGATAATCCTTTGTAAACAATTATAACTTTTGATAACTATTCTTAATAGATATAATCTGCATACATATGCATAGTTTCAAGTATTCATATCTAATACAAGTAATTGATGTATCTATTTACCCAACCCCTCCGCCACAGAGAGAGTTCCTTCTTCTAAACTGGTAGCTTATTTAAGACTAAAGAACCCAGTCTGACCTACTATTTTGTCATGGTTAGAAATGAAGCAATGAATCCATGTCTTTACCAACAGTTTTAGCGTTATGGTAAATCCAAATGTCTCATCCAAGATGTGAACTTGGATCAACGATTCCATTTCGCACAACGATAACCTTTTTGTTATGTAGTTTTTTTGTGTGTTTCTTTGTTGGACTTTACGGCATGTCAACAATTGGGTTATTTTATGCTGAAGATGTTTTTGATTTACTTATTCTTATAGGCTATTCATTTTTTTAAAACTTATTTTTAAATACGTTGTTTTAAACATATGTTTTACTCTATTTAACTCCTAGATGGGACTATAACCGGTACTACCACTGCAGATCAGACCTGTGAGTATTGATGCAGAGGATGCAGTCAGCGTATTCTCAACGGAACAACTGTTAACACGTTTTTCGTCTGAAAAATTGCTATTTCGACTTAAGTCGCATTTGAACTTAAGTCATGTCCTCTGGAACCAATTAATGACATAGAGAGAGGTATTACTATATATATATATATATATATATATATATATATATATATATATATATATATATATGGACTCGTCAATTCGAGTTCAGTTCCTAGACGAAGCTGTTGGCATTTCACATAGCGCTAATACCCTTAGGAAAGGTATGAATCCATATATTCTCCCTAGGTTAAATAGTAGGGAAGACTGGGCCCTTCAGCCTTGGGTAGGTAACCAGTCTAGGAGAGGGATAACTCTAAATTCAAAATTCCTGAGGTCGGTCGTTGATTGGGTTTGTGGCAACCCTTGATGCACCAATTCTTTCCTATCGACTGTGCCAAAAAGTGTGGATGGTACAACACAAGCCTTCACCACTATAAACAAATCCCTGTGTGGGAGTACATTGTGTGTGTGAACCCTCATGCGTCGAAAATCGACGAGAGAGTCCATAATATATATATATATATATTGGACAATATTCGCTTGCAATTCACTACTCATTCTGCCACCCCTACACTCGCTCATTTTAGGCAGCGGTGGTTTATTAATAAAAGTATGAGTTTATATGTTTATCAGGTATGCTATGTTCTATTATGAACAGATATATAAGTGTGATCTATCTATCTATCTTTCTATCTTTCTCTCTCTCTCTCTCTCTCTATATATATATATATATATGTAGGGTGACACCCCCACTCACTCCCAAAAAACAGGCCTGACTTTAAAAACGTCTAGTTTTTTTTATCACCCAATATATATATAAATATATATATATATATATATATATATATGTCTGATCATATCTAATTATCTTGGTCTTCTAATATCCATGTATCTATGAAGCCACGTAGCTAGTTATTGATATTCTTATATTATCTAAAATGTACAAGAATTGCTTGTTCATATGTACGTAAGTTTCAATTTGTCCATATGTTTTACGTATAGAGAATTTGCAATATGAATAAACTAGAATGTTATCTAGAGAGAAACCTTTTTTCTTTCTTTATAAACGCATTCATTCCACTGTTGTTAGAATTCCAGACAGAACTCTCTCTCTCTCTCTCTCTCTCTCTCTCTCTCTCTCTCTCACTCCCTATCTATCTATATATATTTATTTACATATCTCACTATCTCTCTCTCTATGTCTCTCTCTATGTCTCTCTCTCTCTCTTGTCTCTCTCTATCTCTCTTTCTCTCTCTCTCCCTCCCTCTCTCTCCCTCCCTCTATTTCTCCCTCTCCCTCTCCCCTCTCTCTGTATATATATCTCTCCCCCTCCCCTCCCTCTCTCCGTTTCTCTCTCTCCCTCTCCATTTCTCTCACTCCTCTCTCTCCCCTCTCTTTCTCCCTCCCTCTTTCTCTCTTACTATCTCCCTCTCTCCTCCTACCCTCTCTCTCTCTTACTCGAAGTAAACAATAGAGTAACAAAAGTCAGACATATGTCGCACTCATCGAAAAATGGCGGACTATTATAATCGGCCATTTGTAATTTTTCACGTAGGTTTGCTAAATGTTCCCGCGTCTTTTTACTTTTCCAGGAAATTGGTGACAAGGATTTTCTCATATCCCACTTGTATTTCATGTCACAGATGTGTCTCTGTGTTCTAATTGAATTTTTACATGACAATGTCTTGAATCAACGCAGCTGTGATATCACTTTCAATTCTTAACACCTAATTCAGATTTTACTAGCATTGTAAATTTATATGAACATCGAAGTATCTTCTTTTTACCTGATGAACAGATTCCAAATTGTCTCTCCATAGTCACTCGATGCTCCCTTTCTCTCTTTAATTTTTATTGTAGACATTGTGTACATAGTATATATATAATATATATATATATATATATATATATATATATATATATATAATCCAAAAATCCAGAGAAGAAATCTTCCTTACGACATAGTAGATTTTTTAAACAACCTGTCGCAGTTTGAGAGCTCAATGTGTGCTCTTATTGTTAGAGTCACAGAGCAAATTTATAAGTAAAGAAATAACAAGAGACTTAGAGATTTTGCATTATAGACTATTTTAGGGAGCTTAGATAAAGTGTACAACTCTCCCAACTCATCAGATGCGAATGATGAATTCTTTATTACTTTTAAGGCATTTGAAAGATTTTTTATTATCCATTTTTTTTATTCTAAGCTCCCTGAAATAGAATATAATGCAAAATCTCTAAGTCTTTTGTTATTTCTTTACTTATATATATATATATATATATATATATATTATATATATATATATATATATATTTAATGTATTTTTATATATTTTTATATTTTTTCTTTTTTTTTTTTTAAATCGATTGACCAACAAAAGATTCTGTCTTCTTAATCTCTGTGATGAATTTATTTTTCTCAAATTAACAAAAGTTCTGATGAAGATCTGTTGAAACAGATTGAATCACTGCAGCGTTGGCAAATAAAAATCACTCGTTTTATTAACCTGTTTTTTTTTTTCAAAATTGTCACTATATTACATTTAAGAAAAACTGCTGTGTGATTTGATAATATTTGAACTTAAATCATTTGCCTTAATCGGGATCGAGTAATAAGGATAAGGAATATATATATATATATATATATATATATATATATATATATATATATATATATATATATATACTGTAGTATCACGTTTTACTATTAATTTGGACACAATTGCTGAGTCAACAGTATTTCTTAGATATTAGTCTATTTTAACTCGGACATCCACCATACATTCATGCTTCAAAAAGTATATATATATATATATATATATATATATATATATATATATATATATATATATATATATATAGTTAGTCCTTTATTAGTATGAGAAATGAGAATAAAGTGCTCGATTACTTTTGTAAGAGATGTATTTCTATGAAGAAGGCGCGTTGTCGTGATGAAGGGTAGTAGAAGTCAGCTGCCTAGAAACCAGTGGTAACAATTACACCTTAAATGAATTGTACACTATGATATATATATATATATATATATATATATATATATATATATATATATATATATAAAAGAGAGAAATAAGAAATTACAGTTATTCGCCCATTCATAAAGGAGGAGAAGAAGAAAGAGAGGAAAAAAAAGGAGAGGAAAAGGAAATAAGAAGAGAAATTATAACCACACAAATAAAAAAACATAAGCACGTCATTTCTGAAAATAAACTCTGATGATGAAGCTCTAGCTTCGAAATCGATAAGACATAAAAAACATCTTTTTGTCTTTATTTTTTTTTATACGCATTGTATTGCCTTCGAATTTTAATATTTTTAATATATATATATATATATATATATATATATATATATATATATATATATATATATTTTGGTGTGTGTGTGTGTGTGTGTGTGTGATAATACTCAATTATTTTCCTTTCCGTCTTTAAGAACATAAAGCCAATTAAAACGTTTTGAAATACTATTATTGTTCTAAGGCCACTCTAATTGATGTCGACTGTCAACGAGGTGCAAGAGGTGAGACTGATCATGTTTTCGATTGAATTAAAGAAAACTTCTTAACAGTAAACATTATATCCAGTTATTAGAAGACCTTGTTAAAGCCTGTTTAAATTTCAGTTTGGTTGGGTTGGTTGGTTGGTTTTGTCCTTAAAAGGGATACAATCAGACAAGGTTGTAGTCGGGTGGAAGAACCAGTGAACACGTTTGTAGATTTAATATAGAGGGTCTTATTGCAGAGAATTACAATAAGACAGACAACAAATACTAAGGTAGAATCCAAGCTGGCCCAGCATAATGCCGTGCTCACAATATATATTTTCAGACCACATGGTTGAGAGAGTGTGGCATATTCCAATACAACAGTTAGTTTATTAGTATATAAATATATATGGGGTATGTAATGCCAATCTTGATGTAGTGTTGATTTTCTAGGTCTAGGGCTCAGCGAAATTGTAGAGTACACCTTATATCCAATACTTACAAGTCTGGGTTAGCTCAGTTGGTAGAGCGTTCAGCTAGGAACCACAAGGTTCCTTGTTCGATACCGGCCCTCGCCAACTCAGCATATGAGTAGCACAGGGATCTGTGCGGTAAAGTAAGAAGCTGATGGTAGGTGTGGCGCTTCACCTCAGATGCGAAAACAATCTCCTTGGTCTAGCGCTAGGGAAAAAGGGATAGACCCCCTCGCTGATTGGCTGATATCGACTTTAGGCTACCAAGACGACTTTACTTACTTACAGGTCCGCTCTGATCCGAAGTGGTAGTAATTGTTAGGGTCCCATCTATGGGTTAAATAGATAAAAAAAATGAGTTTAAAACAAAACGGAATACCCAATAAGAATGAATAAAATAAAAACGTTTTCGGTCCGTCTAAATTTCAGATTGGTTAGTTGATTGTTGGGTTGGTTAGTTTAATGGCACATCAACCTTTGTGGGCTATTTAATGCCGAATCTCGTAATTTCTTTCTTTTTTCTTTCTTTTCGGCCATTATTTAATATAATTAAATAATCTATTTCATAGTTTTGGGTTAATCAATTTTTCTATCTGTCAATTCTCACATGAGACAATACAGAGACTATTTTAACAACCTTAGACCCAATGTCATTTTATTTATATTTTCAACAATAGCATTTTGTTTGTTTTTGCTTTATTTTTATAAGAATATATATATTTACCAACCCCAGCGCACGAGCAAGATGAGACAAGAGGTCATTTTCTTAAGCAGAATGATGTAATGAATATGTAAGCACCTTGGTACCCCCTCACTATAATCTGATTGGACAGTGTCATGTATAAATAGTCGACACTGTGTTGGTACAGACACCTATACCTATACCTAAGCCTGCAACCTAAGCTTACTCGCCAGACTACCCCACGACTGCTCAGAAGACGTTTTGCTATTCGATGTACCAATTACTACTGCGATGATATACCAAATACCAACTTCAGAATGTATACTTTAACCGGATATATCACAGAGTTTAAGAGGTTTGAATTTTTTCTTCTCATAGGTTGTCTAACCAACGTTAACCAAGGTTAAAGAGACCATTCTGCCTAATATTTACCCATAGATGGAGCGAGAACAGTTGGATTCTACCTTTTTTAAGGGTATCAGTGCTATGTGGAATGCAAACTGAAACGTACATAATTTGAACTCGTCTTGCTGTTTTCTATTTCCTACGACGATAACCATTACACTATGCGCCAATTTTTATAAGAATAGACAGAAATATAATGTTAAAAACATCAACAACTGACTACAGTCAACTGAAAATGTATGGAA
>CM042166.1:279679-314679 GCA_023376005.1 Doryteuthis pealeii
GGACACAAAAACTATGTTATAGTCTTCCAAGACTGAAATGCCAATAATATACCAGTTTACAAAATCAAACTAAACCAAAATATTTCCAAGCAAACTGTTCGCTTACAAATCCTATATTTACAAAAAGAAAGGATTTGGAATTGGATGGCCCAAAAGGGTTAATATGCAATTAAACAACTAAACCACCTTTTTCAAATACGACAAGTGACCTCAATAGATTTTGAAATAATAACGATTATAAAATGTTTAGACTGTTTTAATTTTTTAGTTTCATTTTTTTTTCATTTGAAAATATTTTTCGAATTAACACTATTAATTGTCATGAAGATAGTGTGACCAAAAAAATCAATACACACACACACACACACACACACACATATACATATATATATATATATATATATATATATATATATAGTCACCAATATATTTAAAAGTCCGTTTTACCAATGGTTTCAGAACATCACTCTAAATAATAATAAATAAATAAATACAGCTCTTACAGAAGTAATTGAGCACTTTATAACCATTTCTCCAACAATAATAACAAAAAATTAACTATATATATATATGAGACTTTCGAACATTTGTAAACAAGCGTCTATCTGTAACGATAATATCCATTCCAGCAGACATACATGGTATCAACTGATATTAATCGAAAACTCGATTAATTCAGCAGATGTAACTCTGACGATTCAGATGATGAAACTCGAGTAGGTTATTTTATATCCATTTCTTAAATAAATTTTGCTCTACATTGTATTGAGCACTTTGTATTTGTTTTTTCACAGTCTTAACCCCTGGATTCTGTGCACTTCCAGCGATCGTACCCGTACCCACCGGTAAGTCACCACTCATACATATATATATATATATATATATATATATATATATATATATAATCAGCAAATGCAATTGTATTAATGCTACTGGAACCAGATAATTGACTTGGACAACCACCAGCTGATCCACCAGTTGTACCTGGGAACCTGAAGGCATTTCCAAATCCTCTGCTCTGCTGCAATGTTCTCCAAACATTTCATATTTCCTTACATTTTCATTCACTGAACGACAACTCATAGAGATCTTCCTCCGTGTCATCAACAAATGCATTTGCGTTATTGCTACTGGAAACAAATGGTTGAATTGGACCACCAACTGATTTTCTTGCTAAGAAAACAAATGGTTACAGTGGAGCAGATTTGACAGAGATATGTCAACGTGATTGCAGGTTGGCCATTAGGCCAGCTATTGAAGCTGAATATATATATATATATATATATATATATATATATATATATATATATTATATATATATATATATATATATTATATATATATATACATATATATATATATATATATATATATAATATATATATATATATATAAAAGGTGGCTTACCGGTGAATATGGGCACGATTGTTGGCGGTGCACAGAATCCAGGGTTAAGTCCGCGATAAAACAAATACAAAGTGCTCAATACAAAGTAGAGCAAATTTATCAAAGAAATGGATACAATAGAAACCTACTCGAGTTTCACCATAAGGATCTTCAGGGTTACATCCACTGAATTAATCGAGGTACCGATTAATTGCAGCCGATTATACGTGTGTTCATTGAAAAGATCTTATTCAATGAACACACGTGTAATCGACTGCAATTAATCGGTACCTCGATTAATTCAGTGGATTTAACCCTGAAGATCCTTATAGTGAAACCCGAGTAGGTTTCTATTGTATCCATTTCTTTAATATATATATATATATATATATACATATATGTGTGTGTGTGTGTGTGTGTGTGTGTGTGTGAGGTATCCAAAACTTGGTAGTAAGGGATGATTCTACATGTTATTTAATTCTCAAGTTGTTAATTTGACTGACTACTATCCCCTGAAAAAACTTTGACCTGAAAAATATTATTTTTTCTCATTTGACTTCCTGTCGCCATGGTGACAGTCTTTTAATGTATACATTTTGTAAAGAAAAAACATTTTTTAGGAGAAAATTTTTCTGTTATGCAATTCAAATTATTGTTGATTACCCATCTGATGGGACAGAATTTTGGGGAGCTTTATTAAATCAACTTAGATTTATAAAGGCCCCAATTTTGGTCGAAATAAATTTATTATGGAATAACGGTGTTGAGTTTTTCCTTCTTTTCAAAGATATATATATATATATATATATATATATATTATATATATATATATATATATATTGTTAGTCCTTTGTTAGTATTGAAGAATTGAGAATTAAGTGCTCGATTTCTTCTGTAAGAGCTGTATTTATTTATTATAGTGTATAATACATTTAAGGTGCAATTGATACCACTGGTTTCCAGGCAGCATGCTTACTACCTTTCATCACGACAAAGCGCCTGTAAAGAAATTCAAATAGTGTTACACCCTATAATTGTGTCAGGTACTTCTTTACAAGAGCTTTGTCGTGATGAAGGATAGCAAGCATGCTGCCTGGAAACCAATGGTTACAATTGCACCTTAAATGTATTATACACACTATAATAATTAAATGAGTTTATATATATATATATATATATATATATATAATATATATATATATATAAGACATCTGAAATACTCCCATTTAATTTTTGCCGGGGATGTTATTGCTGAAGTGGGGATTACATGAAGGTAATTACCAATGTATATATTTTTCTTCCCCTCCCCATTTACCTTCATATGCCCCACCATTTCGTGTGGTTTAATCTCCCTCTTTTACCCATTTAATATACATTGTGACTTTTAAAGGATCTACCGGTCGTTACTTTTGCCAAAGCACCGGTCGATAGGGCCCTTAAGTTTTCTCTTTTCCCTTTCACTCTATAAAAAAAAATTGCTGATCAATAAAAGTATGTCATTATTTTTTAAAATCCTATATAAATTCAGCTGTACCAAAATTTGTTTATATATATATATATATATATATATATATATATATATATATATATATATATATAATGAAGAGCGTCACTTTTTCGGTTACTTTTTATATTCATTTGTGTATTTTTATGAGGTTTAGTATGCAATAAGATTTCTTAGCCTCGGGCCTCCCAATATTTCGGGAAATCTTAATAATATGTGTACTATATTTGCTTCCTGCCTAAATTTCCCCGATAATTCTGCTTATGATGAGAGTGTAGTACCTGTAAAAGTCGTAAAGTAAATGTCGTCGGGGTGGCCTAAAGTCGGTATCAGCCAGACAGCGAGGGCGTCTATTCCCTTTTTACTAGCGCAAGACCAAGGAAATTGTTTTGGTGTCTGAGGTGGAGCGCCACACCTACCATCAGCTCCTTACTTTACCGCACAGATCTCTGTGCTACTCATACGCTGAGTTGGCGAGGGCCGGTATCGAACCAGGAACCTTGTGGTTCCTAGTCGAACACTCTACCGACTGAGCTAAACCGGCATTATAAAATGGTAATGTGGTTTAGATCATTAATCATTCTTTAACATTTTTTTCTATTTAGAAAAAGATGAATTGCGACAAATAAAATAGATTTAGCAAAACAAGATATGTACATTCAGAAAACTTCTATAACCAGTCTGCTAGACTGGCGAGCTGTGTTGTACAATTAATGCCTGAAAGTAATTTTCAAAATATCCTCCTACATGAGAATCGCCCTGTCGACTGAGGCTGTAGAATACATTGACTGCATCTCTGCAGATGGTTAATATCCCTTCAATGGGACATCCTTTTGGCCGTGGGTAGTCACACATAATGCTTAAGAACGGAATCCCGGTGACTCAACATTCTATAACATGTGACTTTCGACTTTGGTTATTACTTGGGCTAGATGGGTGGTCAGAGAGTTCCCACCCGGTCAATCGGCCGGTGATATCAAGCCCTAGAACCTATATGGTTGTCCGAAAAATATTATCTTAATGGCAAACTCCCAATCATTTTTATCATATATGTGCTAGAATGCGGAGACTAAGGGTCTTATTGTCCTCTGTGTGACGTTAAAATACATCTAATTGTGAAGTTGCAATTCTGGATCACTAGGGAGTGTGAAGTACCCTTAGCGTCTTACCACGTAGCTGTTAAAACACAAAACTGGTAAGGTTTTATGGTATCAGTTGTAACAATAAGTTCTGCGTATTTCCCCTTCGTTGAGGTTCCCGTGGAGTAGTGGCTAACGTGCTGGACTACTATATCGTTGTAAGCGAGTTAAAACATTTAAGTTTCGCTATTACGTTCACTTTTGGACTAATACCATTGGGAAAGGTATGAAACCGTAATCCCGTAGACATAGATGACGTGATATCGTTAATGTTCTTCTACAAGGATGGCTTTACCATTAAATAACCCATGCAGGTTGATATACCTTTAAACCAGTGGTTCTCAAGCTTTTTTAACCATGGACCACTTTGATTCCTATTTTACTCTGGTGGACACCCTATAACCATTTAATATTTGAAAATCCAATTGTATTTATAATTAAATAATTTTTTGCTTGCTGCACCCCCCTCCAAAGAAAAAATGATATATGGTCCCAGGGGGTCCATATGGAACCCGGTTGAGAACCACTGCTTTAAACAAAAACAAAACAAAAATAAACCCCTCTACAGGAACATGGCCGAAAGTGGTTAAACTGAAACTTATTGCTAACATCCGAAACAGAAGAATGAATTCAATGCACGAAACACTTTTTATGTGCAAGTATATCCAATAATCATAATGCCTCTTTGAATTCGGTGACAGCCAAAGTACCATTTACTTGATGAGAAACAATAAAAGAAATTAGTGAGACGGAATTACGTTACAAATTTTATGTATTTGATGACTTGTAAAGATAAAAAGAAGAAGAAAAGAGAAATGGAATGTACTTTTGGGGTAAAAGTGCAAAGTTGGTCTTATGAAAAAAAAAGAATATAGTTATTTCCTCGTTGAGTAACATGATATTACAGGGTGACCCAGAAAAAACAGAACCCAAATGATTTATTTTCCAATTAAACTAACCCTAAATCCTAACCCTAACTTTAACCCTAACCCGCCCTAGTTGAGTAACATGATATTATAATGTGACCCAGAAAAAAAAGAACCCAAATGATTTATTTTCCAATTACACTAACCCTAAATCATAACTCTATCCCTAAACCCTAACTCTAACCCTAATCCGCCCTAGTTGAGTAACATAATATTACAGAGTGAACCAGAAAAAACAGAACCCACAAATTTAAATAATAAAACTGTTAATTTTAATTTTGTTAACTCCAAAAAGGGTTAGGGTTAGGGTTGGGGTTTAGGGTTAGTTTAATAGGAAAATAGATAAATGATTTGGGTTCTGTTTTTTCTGGGTCACTCATGTTACTCAACTTGGAAATAACCAAAAATTCTTTATACACAAGGTAGAAGTGGCTACCCTGCGTCACCTGGGTAGAGGGAGTATTTTTAAAAAGTTAGTCTCGAAGATCCATCATTACTTATCGCGAGTGAGATCCTCACTGGTTGCCCCATAAAAATCCCCACGGAATTATATAATAATATAGTGAGAAATTTCCATTCAATGATTTACAATTTTAAAAAAAATATATAAATGAGGCAATTAATTCAATCAATCAATATTATATTTCGAAGCGAAAAAAAAAACATACAAAAAAAAAAGATAAACAAAATAACATGCAAATGACTTTCACTTCTGTTACTTTTCAAATTTGAATTTTTAAATATCTTCCCAAATATAAATCAAATCTTCATTATTTTAGCTCAAAAACCAAGACCTGGTGATATTTAATGTATATATATTTACTTTGTTGTTAATTGTTTTATTATCGAAGCTTCCTCCGAACATACAGATTCACACAACTGCCCTTTATATATACTAGCAGCGGCTACTCGGCATCGCCTGGGTAGAGGATTTTTGTTAAAGTTAGTCCTGCAGATCCATATAAACTGAATCGTGAGTTGAATCCTCGTGAGATCCCCATTTAAATCCCTAAGTAAAAGAATAGACCTTGCATTGATCCAGCTACTCTGAAAATAAATGTTAATGTCTACTATCTAAAATATTAAATAAAAGAATCCACGCTGTTATCATTTAAATTTTATTTTTTATTTATCTTCACGAATATATATCAAATCTCTATTATTTTTGCCCAAAAACCAAACCCTGATGATATATAATGTGTATATATTTACTTTGTTGTTAATTGTTTTATTTTCGAAGTTTCCTCCCGACATACAGAGTCACACAACTGCCCTTTATATATATATATATGGGCCGAGTGTTGCTTTTTAAACCGTCAAGAGAATTGGGCCCCGAAACGGTTTGCACACTTTCTCTTCTGATGAGCCTATTTCAGTTGTAAACATCGTTTGTTTTTTCATTATATCTTATTCATACTGTCGGATTAATTTCCATTTTATTTTCACACACATATATATATATATATATATATATATATATATATATATATGTGTGTGTGTGTGTGTGTGTGTGTGTGTGGTGTGTGTGTGTGTGTGTGTATAGATTAACTCTTGAGTTATTTACGAGGCTTAGATTAGTTGTGGCTCAAAACTGGAAGTATGGGACACTTAGTTAGAATCGAACTTTCTACTAATCCAACTTGTTAGACCTCACACTACTTGGCGTGTTCAAATGTTGTTGTTTTTTATAAAGCTTAGCTTAGTTGTGACACAAAGCCAGGAGTATGGAGCACACAGTGAGAACTAAATTCACTTACAATGAACTGTTAATCCAACATGCAAACTATTACATTACACCAGGCGAGGTGCTCAAAAAGTTGTTCGCTAAGCCTAGCTTAGTTGTGGCAACAGGCCGGAATTATGAGGCACCCAGTGCGAATTAAATTCATTTTGTATCTGCTGTTAATCAGACTTTCTAAAAATGACACCACATAATGTTCCCAAATAATTATTTAAGAAGCGTAGCTTAGTTTTGGCACAATGTTACATAAATGATGGGTAGCCTATTAATTATGTATGATAGTGTAGTTAAATCAAACTAACGGTTTTGAAGAAAAATACAGGGAATTTGATTGACAAATTTCGACCTGTGTTTGAACTCTTCTCTGAATCGCCAGAGCGAACGTGAGAAAGTTAGTATAGAGAAACCAGTTTTTGGCTGGGTGCTGAACGAGACGGATTTTAATGGTGGTCTGTCCGTTCGAAACCAAAATCTTTGCACGTTTGAGTCAATCTGGGATTTATTAATGAGATAAAATAGCTTTAAAGAAACAACAACACAGTCTTGTGTTCGGTAATGAAAAATTAGAAACGACTCAAGACAACCTAAGATCAAACAAGAAGAAGAATAGCACATAACATCCTTCGAATAAGTCAACCGATAGATCCAGCCTAGAATTAGATAAGAAGTCAGCTACCAAACTCATATCCAGATAACAGAATAGTAGAAGAGATGCAGAATAGAAGATAATATAAGAACTAGTTAGAAGAAGAAACAGAAGCAAAGTACATAAATATATGTCCACGGGTATGAAGGTATTCTAATACAAGATTCGTCTAGAGACGTCTAAAATAAAATGACTATGCAATAACAAGACCGGAAGTATGGAGCACTCAGTGAGAATCAAGATTAATAACAATTGTCTACTAATCCATCTTGAGAACTATTACCACACGTGACGTGCACAAATAGTTATTTTTTAACCTTTGCTTAAGGCCGGAAATATGGGACACCCAATGAAATTCAAGCTCGATAACGATATTCTGTTAGTCCAACTTGAAAACTTTATCCCATGTGTGATGCTCCAATATTTATTCACGAAGCCTAGCTTACTTGTGGTAGCCTAGGAGACCCAGTGAGAATCAAAATCGAATACAATGTTCTGCTAATCCAGCTTGCTAATCATTTGACCACGTGTCGTGGTATGGACTAAAGAGTTACATTCCAGAAGATATAAAGATACATGACTCCTCACAAACATTTTTGATTGCTTTTTTCTCTTTCGTGTTTTTTTTTTTTTGTCTGTGTCTTTTTTTCTTTTTGTTTCAATATTTTTTTAAAATTATTTAAATATAATCGTCCAGACACAATTTTTATATCTATTTTATTTTCTTTTTTTCCCTTCAGGAAACAGAAAAAAAATTGAGCGTACATGCCATGAATATTTTGTTGGAACTGAATTATTAATGGAACTTTTGACTTTTAAAATGCATCATTATAACAACCATTCTGTCTCGACATTATCCATTGCAGCACAATACATTGACTTAGTATAATAAATAAGGTTAAAAAAGATTCTCATTATGATAAATTTAAATAGTTTGTGATGGTTTAGGTTTATTATAGAAATGTATGGCAAATTATTATAGAAATTCATTGAAAATTATGTTTATTGTAGAAATTATTTGCGAATGAATTTATATTAAAAATTTATCACAAATGGTTTTATCATAGAAATTGAAAAGGTTTTTATTACAGAAATGCATTGCAAATGATTCTAGTGTAGAAATTCATGGTAAATGATTTTATTATCAGAATTAAGTGCAAATAATTTCATCATAATAATGCATGCAAATAATTTTACTACAGAATTTCATTGCAGATTGGTTTTTCATTAGAATTAATTGAAATTTTGTTATTATAGAAATTCATTGCAGATGATTATAGTTTGTTTGCTTGTTTGTCTTGTTTTACGACATATCAACCTCGGTGGGTCATTTAATGCCGACAAAGTTTTGAAATAAATGAATTCTTAATGGATACTCATTTTTTTAAACACATTTTTCTATTTAGCCTATAGATGGGATACTAACAGGAACGGCCATTCAGAGTGGACCAGGGAGCAATGGGGATGAGGGGTGCTCCACATTCCCCAAACCTCAAGAACTGGAATCTAACCATCAGATAGAGTTTAACTTTATTCCCAGGACATGAAAACCCTCAGTCACCACCTTCTAGCATATATATGACAAGAAGAGCTGGCGGTTGCCATCATGGCAATAGGGTTGAGACAATCATATAGGTGCTAGACAAAAACACAGACAAAAAAACACAGAATCTCCATTATGATAAGCTAACAAGAAATAAATAGCCCGTGATAAGTAAAGTAAAGTCGTCGGGTGGCCAAAAGTCAGTATCAGTCAGACAGCGAGGGAGTCTATCCCTTTTTCACTATCGCTACACGAAGGAGATTGTTTTCGGCATCTGAGGTGGACCGCTACACCTACCATCAGCTCCTCACTTTATCGCACATATCCCTCTGCTACTCATACGCTGAGTTGATGAGGGACGGTGGTTCCTAGTCGAGTGTATTTAAGGTGGTTTTGTTTGCTCATTGAAAGACGCAAACCAGAATTGTTACTTGAAACCATATAACATTACACAAAGTAATTATACTAATTAAATATGAATGTTTACTTGAAACCATAAAGTTGCAAATAAAAACAGTTCTTCACATAGAATAACCCAACGAATATTGGTTTTTACACGCTGTAAAACCAATATACTCAGCCAAACTATTATAATAAACAGGTTGTCCGTATTTCTGCAGAATGAATATGATTAAATACTAAAAGCAATTATACATATGTTTTTTGTAAAAAATGACCTTCTATCTCTGTCCATATCTATCTCTATCTCTGTTTACGTATATATATATATATATATATATATATATATATATATATATATATATGATATTTGTGTAAAAGTGACTTACCGGTGAAACAGGTCACAATGGTTAGTTGATGCAAGATTCACAATGATAAGGCAGCGATATAAAAATATAAAGTGCTCAATACGTAAGTAGAGCAAATTTCGTGTACCATTATCATAATATATATATGTGTGTGTGTGTGTGTGGTGTGTGTTTGTGTGTTGTTGGTTCAAGCAATGATAGCAGTAGAGATTTGAACCTACTACCTCCCACTACCAATTCATACGTTACAGTTCGTTGTCTTTAAAAACGAGACACCTGAAACATCTCATCAGTTTCATACCTGAAGATGGCAGATGGACATGCCGAAAGCGCTCGTAATTAAACATTTGGTGGATTGCTACACCAGTTCCACCCTAACATTAAAAAGATGGCCAGAATATTGTTTTGTATGCGTGCCTATGCCGTGTGTATGTGTAACCGCGTGCAACAACGCCCGGTTGACACCGCTACACATCGTATTAAACACTCTCACACATTCAATTCACCTTCACATACATACACACATCATTTTATCCAATCATACGCATCCCGTGTCTATTGAATTTTTTGAAATTTTTATAATTTTTTCGATTTTCCTTACATTTGAAACATCTTCACCTGATGATTGCATCGCATGAAACCAATATATAAAACCTTTATATATTTATCTTATTATATTATATAACAGCTCTATTTTATATTGAGCACTCTACCAATAATACTGCCTTTGGTACGCCATTCCAGCAAAAGCTGAAACAGTGACCATCTCACACTATAGTATATATATATATATATATATATATATATATATATATATATATATCGAAGTATGACCTTACACTATTAATTCGGACACAATTGTTAAGTCAACAGTATTTCTTAAATATTAGTCTATTTTAACACTCACATTCACAATCCATTCAGGCTAAAAAGACCAGTATTTTTATTTTTCTAACATATATTGGCGAAGTATACGCGAAACCCTTACAATAAGAACAATATATATGTACACACACACACACACACACACACACACACACACACACACATATATATATATATATATACATATATATACATAATAAGTCATCCACAGACACCGTGTTTCGACGTTTCACATCTCTTCCGTGTGGCTAGACACAACAACTACCTCTGCCTAAGGAGCGGTGTTTAATACATACATTTGTTTGTATATTTTTTTACGATCACCAAATAGCGGATCCGTAAACAAACAAATGTATGCAATGATGATGTATGTGAACAGATAATCATTGCTTTATGCTGGCGGTGAAAGTTAATTTAAGTCACCCCTAGAGATCTCTACCGATTTGGGGGCATATAATAATTCATATGTGTGTGTGCGCGCACGCGTATGTGTGTGTGTGTTGTGTGTGTGTGTGTGTGTGTGTGTTTATATCTATCTATCCCCATTTTTCCGTCATCACTCTTATTTTTCTTTACATCAATTCAAAATAGAAATGGGGAAGAAGATTATTTGAGATATTTGACATTTGACTGTTTTCCTATGAATGTCATTTCACTGGAATTTCCTGGCTAGAAAAAAGCAATGAAAAAAGCCATAATTTTTAGATAAGAACTGAATTCAGAGGAAAAAGCAGGCATTTAAATAAATAAAAAATGTCATCTTCTCTCAAGATTTTTGCGTAATATCTGCATTGAAATGTCAAAAGAATACATCCACCCGTTAGTGCATTGTAGAATAGACCATCTATATTTGTTTCAAAAGAGCGTGTCCTTGATATAACGCTAAACAACATCAGGGGGACAATGTCTAGTTTGAAAGTTTGGGAGAATGTGAGGCAATTGCTTTGTTGCCATTAGTCTAGGTCTATTCTGGAAAGTTATGTCAGTACAGTGAGGGTTTAATTCTAATGTCTTGGAGAATGTGAAGATATCTTTTTGCTACAATTACTCCAAGGTTCATCCTGACCGAGACTGGTAGTATAGAGAGGCTCTGGTTTTAAAGATTTGGGAATGTGAAAACATCGATTTGTTGCCATTACTCCTTTGTCTATTCTGGGTGGGAGTGGTTGTACAGTGAGTCTTGGGGAATGTGAATCCATCGTCTTGTTAACTTTACTCCTAGGTTTATCCTGGCCGAGATTGGCAGTACAGTGAAACTCTAGTTCTAATGTTTTTAGCATTTGATGCCATCGTTTTCATGATTTTAACTGTAAATTAAATACTCATTGATAAACTTAAACATTTCCCGAGGGTATTGTGACATAAGGAGTGACTTAGTTTTGGTTACAACACCGAATCATCATTATAATTTAATATAATGATAAACGTGTTGGATCATATAATTTCAAATGTAATTGGTATAGTAAACAACGGTTTAGCTAATATCAGAATAGGTGTCAATACTACTCGGTACGATGTCTCCCCTACCGCCGTTTATATCACCCTTTATTATCAGAAATTTGGTTTATCTGCCCCTATTAGTTCCTGGAATCAGACGCCAGGGGCTAGAGCACTAAAAATCACCAGAACGGAATCCGCTGGCACAGAAGTCGGGCCATTTTTAGTAGCGGCCGAATTATGGTCAGTTTCAGCACTTAGTCTTGGCACCCACAGGGGTAAGACCAGACACATTCAACGAACAGACAAGCACCCGTGAAAGGCACACAGGATTCGACAGGCTGACAACACTGTAGTAGCGACCTTAAAGAACAACTACAGAAACAATTGCTGAGACAATACAACACAAGATAAGTTACCTTGTCTAATACAAACATCATATTTCCCGCCGAGCATCGTCTCTGGCAACTTACGAACTCTCACATACACTTTGAACACTTCCCTGAAATACATTTGTAAACTTAACACACATCTTCATATTGCACCCAGTAAAATATTAACCCAATTATATACAATATATTCGCCTTGTACTTTTCCTGCGTAGCAGAATTACTATCGTTACAATACCTTGTAATTTAATTTCTGTTATTATAGCTGTACGAGTTTACCAACTAGCAGCGTCCTCTTACCACAACGTTTCCTCTCATAATATTTCAAGACATTCTACAGATTCGTATTTGTTACTTGATTTTCGAACATCCCTATTTCTAAAAACTGATTCCTTTTAACTATTTATATAGAAACTATAGCGGCATGCTGGTATACATGTGCACACACCCTGTAAGACTGCTACTCTAATATATTTTACTTGATTTAGAATTCTAGATACACACAACCGTATTCAATATAAAGTGCGGTATCAAGAACGAAATATGAATGCGTATTAATATTTAATATCAATGTATGGCAAAAACCTCTTGAGTGCTGCAACTGGAGACTTGTCTCACCCTCCTGAAAAGGTGCGAAGGAAATAAGGAATTCAGAGAGAATAAGAGAAACGGAAAAATGGCAGCTGCAAAGTTTCTTATTTCTTCATGAGAACCGTCAATGAAGCCATTAATTTATTCGCAGATAAGCGAAAAAAAAAGTTAACAATGGAAGCCACTGTCGTAACTGCAAGAATTTCTCAAACGTTCATAAAGAATTCAATATTAAATACATTTTGTTGGGTGCGTGGGATAATCGTTAACATTTTAGGAAATTTACACAACGAGCCGAGTTCAAATTATGGACGAAGCTGTTTGCATTTCCATTCGGGCCAATGCCCCTCGGAAAGGCATAGGTCCATTTCCCCCCCATACATAACCGATTGGTTGGAGTCACGTGGTGTAATGGTTAGAGTTGTAGGAAATGTACACAATGAGCCGAGTTCAAATTATGGATGAAGCTGTTTGCGTTTCCATTTGGGCCAATGCCCTTCAGAAAGGCATGAATCCATCCCCCTCATACACGGCCGTGTAGTTGGAGGTGCGTGTTGTACTGGTTAGGGTCGTAGGAAATGGACTCATCAACATGAGTTCAAATCCTGGAGTGGCTGCTTGCATTTCGTATAGCGCTAATACCCTTCGAAAGGTATACATCCAACACTCTCCTTCATCGAATATTTGTGAAAAATAATTTGTTTCAATAAATTGCCTACTATTTATATCTATAAATATACTCTTACTGGGGTAGGACACATTCAAATCGGGTAGGCTACATACTATAACAGAATCAAAAAGGTAGGCCACATACTATAACAGAATCAAAAAGGTAGGCCACATACTATAACGGCACCATTACAGGTTTTATCAATTAATTGATTGATTATAATGTATGGTGTTATTTTTTGCATAGTGATAAGAGAATTGTGTATATTGTACGTTTACATTTTTTTGTTTTTTTCGGGTAGTTTCTTTGTAGTTTGTTTTTTTCTTGCACATAGATCAATTATTACTGTCTAATACAAATAATTTTCAAAAGGGCCTATTTGACCCATAGATGGGACCCTAACCGTTCAAAATGGATGTAATAAGTAAATGAGAGTTACTTCCCCTGTTTTATTATTACCTCCCCTTTGTGGAAGTCTTTGACGTTTCTGAGAGTATATAAGCTCCCAGTAAACTGTAACATTATTCTAAGTACAATAAAGCTTTCTTAAGCCTAACCGTGTGTGTTCGTTTATTATTACAATGAATCCCATTACTTTCTTGTATTGTTTCTTTATTTGTTTTGTTTTTGTTTTTATTTTTTAAGTTTAAATTTTTTAATTCTGTACCATCAGTTACGGGAGTAATCCCGTGGCGCAGTAGACAGTGTGCTGGATTGAGACATCGTAATAAGCGATTTCGAACTCCATTAGTGCTTTTACGTTCAATATGATGGACGAGGCTGTTTGTATTTCACATAGCGCCAATATCCATGGACAATTTATGGATCCAACTGCACTCCCTCTAGCTATGGGTAAATAGTAGAACAAAATGGTCTCTTTAACCTTGTCTAGATAACTAGTCTTGGAGAAGGAGAAATTGACCATGTGTCACATTTTGCTCGTGAGGAGGTGGTGGTAAACATATATTACGTTCAATTCCAGAGAGAGAGAGAGAGAGAGAGAGAGAGAGAGAGAGAGAGAATTAGATAGATAGATAGATAGATATGAACAGATTGAGATAGATAGATAGATATGAACAGGTTGAGATAGATAGATAGATAGATATGAACAGATTGAGATAGATAGATAGATAGATAGATGGATATAAACAGATTGAGATAGATGGATAGATAGATAGATAGATAGATATGAGAATTCTTATGTGAGAAACTATCCCAGAGTTCACTAAGTACGCATGTCGAGTCGAATATCTCTACACCAAACTGATTTGCCCTCTACATAGGCAGACAACCTTTTACCAACTATTAATATTTACTTTCTATTATGTTTAACCCCCAAATGCATTTGCCTAATCGCTTATAAGAAGTGTAATGTAATATTTCTCTCTTTCTTATCCTAACAGGTGGATTAAGATAAAGTTCAATGGCTCAAATATTGGTCAGAGATTATGATCTGTTCACCAGGGAACAAGGGGGGTAATTAGAGATTTATGATATCAAACATTTCTGATATGGGGTCTCCTTAAGTATTAAACACATGCTATCCATATTGAATCGATAATGGAAATAAAAAAGAAATACAAAAAATACAATTTCTTTTTTAAAAAAGGAAAATATTATTTCGATAAGAAATTATTATAAAACAAGAAAAATGTTTCATTCGTAAGAAGAATATTTCTCTTTCTTAGAGGGGTGTCTACCATATATATATACACTGCGTTTCAAATTATTAAAGAAGTGACACTTTTCTCTCCTATCCACAAACTACTGATTGGAATTTAACTTTAATTATCAGAGAATAATAACAACCTGTATATACACCTACTCCGTAAAATTGTAAGGTTCTACGAAAAGGAACAGAAGTTACGGTCATTTACCTAATTTACTGAAATTATTCATGTGTCAAATTATAAGCGAGGTGTAATAAAAAAACATGTAAAAAAGAAAATAATACTTTTATTGTTTCATTCATACATTTTATGGATACATACTGTAACTAAGATAAAATTAAATCGAAATAAAAAAGTAAAAAGTATTCAAAAATGATAGTGAAGTTAGTTAATATGAGATATGTGATCCTTTTTTAAAATGACTTGGAAAAGACGCTGGTCCATCGAACATATCAATTTCTGGATCTCCTCTGATGTAATTTCACGTGATATGTTGACTATTTCTTGCCACAGGTCATCTTTACTTCTAAACTGTCCATTCTCATAAACTCGTCGCTTCGGAATGCTCTACAAGTTTTCAATTGGGTTTAAGTCTGGAGAATTGGTCGGCCAGTTCATCTTCCGAGGTCCACAGAAGCCTAACTTTTGCAGGTACTCCGTAGTTTTATGTGTTTAATGCGAAATAGCATTATCTTGCAAAAATATGATGATTCTCCTGAAGGTGATTCTCTGCCTTTTAGCCAAGATTCCAGGTGCTCTTTGAGGAAGGCTATATAAGCATCTGCGGTTATTTTCGTACCTTCAGGCACTCTCGACGGGCCAACCATGATACATCCAATAATACAAGCCCAAATCATAATACCTCCTTGTTGGCGTCTAAAGCGGTGATGAGGATCTCGTCCATTTACGACCCGGCCTGTGCTCCAGCCCTCACGAGTTTCATCTATGAACAGTACTTTTGAGAAATCGACTTTCATGTTCTCCTTTGCCCATTTCAAACGTATTTGTATGTGTATTTTTGTCACTGGTTTCACTGATGCCCCGACCTTTTTCATAAGACGACAACGAATACTTCTGGGCACTGTTACTTCTCCAATGCTTCTGAAAATGGCTCCACTCGTCAGGCCTGGGTTATTTACAGCTTCACGTTTCATTCGTGACAAAGAAAGTCGGGAAACAACCCTCGAGTGACCCTTATCGGCCCTCATAGTACCTTCATACGAGCTACAACAAATCTATTCACAGTTTGGTGATATCTTCCAATTATTTTGGATATTTCTAATGTAGACTTGCCTTTGGAAAGTTCAGATGTTATGATATCTTTCTCAGAAGGGGTCAAGTCACATTTGCGACCCATAATTACACGAGTATAATGACATTTGTTTAATATCTGGAACACTTCTATATCGTGTTGATATTGCAAATGGCCACTGCTTGTTTCCTGTTGCGCAGAACAATACAGTTTTTATACAGCCTGGGCATACACCTATGAACAGTTTGTTAAACAGATATGTAGAAATTTATTCCTCAAATTCCACATGCTGGATATCAATAAATACAATAATACACAATTGTATTTTAAACCGAACTACATTTGACCTGAATAAAAGTGGCAAGGTTTTAGTTTTCTCAAGAAAGCCCACAAGCTGTATCTCTACTCCACAACCTTTGCACTTAGCTTTAATCGTGCCCTGAATTTTTGATAAGGTAAATATTATATATGAAAATATTTTTTCTTTTAATTGGCAAGTTCAAAATCATATTAAGTTCTTCTTATAGGGGAGCCAGCATCTTGAATCGGTAACTATCCAGAATGATTAAAAAAAAAAGAAAACATAGATATCTTTTATGTTTTAAATCTAATCTAGTCAGAGATTCCCCAGGAGACAACAGCAAATCTAATAAATTCAATGCCTCAAAGAGATAAACTTAAATAAAGTAAAAACAAAATTTTCAATTTGCATAATAAAATCTTGAATTATTTAGATCATTGAATGGAGACTTTCTTTTGAACATTCTGATACCGTTATATATATATATATATATATATATATATATATATATATATATATATGGGAGAATATGTGCTTAATTGAAGTCATACATAATTTTGAGAATTAATTAATTGATAATTAATGAATTAGGCTGGTATACCTGTTCAAATGTAAGGCTAAAAAATCGAGAAAAAGTCAATCTCTGTATGTACATTTCGGCCAATTATGCCACATAGGCCGAAATGTACATACAGAGATTGACTTTGTGAATGAAAACAATTGCCAAAAGCAATCGATTTTTATTAAATATATTTCTTTTATTGATTATAATTTGGACTAACACGGAAGAATTTCTCACACTTTTAGCATTAAGAATTTTTCTCCTTTCTCAAATAAACATAAATTTAAATTCAGACACTAAGTTGTTAATTATATTCTTATCAATAATTCAATTGTTAATAATATTTATTTCAATATTCAAAAGTTAAAAGAATTGTTGCATTAGTGTAATTATTAATATTTGTTTGAATTAATTTAATTCCTTTTTGACAAATTCACTTTTATTCGGTATTTATTGTTTGGTTGTAGGCGAGGAGTGTACTAGTTACCGTCGTAGGAAATAGACTCGGGTGAATCTGTTTGCATTTCACAGAGTGCTAATACTCTTGGGAAAGGTACGCATCCAATCATTCTCCCTATAACTATGGGGAAATATTAGAGCAGACTAGGCTCTTTAAACTTGGTATGGCAACCGCTCTAGGAGAAGTAAAACTCTGAATTCAAAGTTGTTAAACTGCTTTAAAGAAATTGACCATGTGTCACATCCTATTCATGGGGAGTGGTTGGGTTAATGTATAAACGTAGTAGGGTAGATTGGGCTCTTTAACCTTGGTATGGCAACCACTCTAGGAGAAGGAAAACTCTGAATTTAATTTACTACAACGATAACCATTGTGCTAAGAACACCTCCTATTAGATACATGTGTATGGTTGAACATTCTCACTTATATGCGACACCTTGCGTAATTTTTGTTAACTAAGCTAAATAAATAATACAAAAAGAGAAAACATCTAAATACACTAAGTTTCACAGAGATCGATAAGGAATTGATGCTCCTTTTTTTGGAAGCAATTAAGGATTCGAAAACATATTTCAAAATTATCTATTGTATTCTGATTAGCAGAACCCGTGGAATTTCCACGAAACGGAACAAAAATCAACACGGGATTTTTGAACCATAAACGATGATTTGCAATTTTATCTATACATATATAAAGAGAAGTTGTGCGTATGTGTGTGCCAGTGTGTATGTCCGGATGAAACTACGAAAATAAAACAATTAATGACAAAGTAAGTATATATACATATTCATTATCAACAGAGCTTGCTTTTTGCGCAAATATAATGGAAATCTTTTTATTTATATATGGGAAGATATCTAAAAATTAGTGTTTGAATAGTAAGAGAGGGGAAAATCATTGGTTACGTTGGTGATTAATTATGTAAAATCAAAACAATCAATGGATCTGCGTGACTAACCTTTTATTATCCTCCACTATCAAGGCAACGCCGGGTAGCTGCTTCGAGTTACATATAAATCATACGAAAATTACTAAAATATTTTCCGTAATTCCCAATTTCAATATAACAAATTAAACACGTAACTTCTTTTATTTTATTTCATTTTCATTTTACGTTGGGAATTTGTAATGTTTCATTTTAAAAATTGGGTGAAATAAATTGGGACAAATAAGAAATCTACGATTAAGCGACACCAGATAATCTGTATTCACATTTGCATCTTGGACAATTTGGACGGTCTCATTTTTACCAGACGGTGTTGCAGGATGATAACAGACGCAAGATTTAAGAACAAGCGTATTAATATATAGATTATTATTCTAAGGAAAAATCCTAATACGATATTAAAATCACTTACTGATTCAACCCACTCTCTCACTCTCTCTCAGCACTTTTATCATATATATATATATATATAGTAAATGAAGAAAAAACTCTAAACTTGCTCAATTACAATAATTTATTTCAACCGTATTAATACGGCATCTTCAGGTAATCACAAGAACATGACACTTACTTGCGGAAGTAAGAGTCATGTTCTTGTGATTACCTGAAGATTCATTTACTAAATATCTTGCTCTGTCCCTCTAATCACTGGTATTAGGCACATTGAGCTCTCCTTATGGTCTACCTACATCAGCTTGGTTAAACCACACGTGGAAATATCCTAACTACATTATATATATACATGTTAGAAGGCGTTGATGAGGGTCTTAGTTGCTGTGGTTATGTCATTAATCTGCATCTAGTGGCAAAATTCCAATTCTGGAGCTCTAGTGAATTCCCCTTAAGCCCAGTCCCACACTGACTGGACCTGGTAGTACCTATTAGGGCCCCTCTATGAGTTGAATAGAATAAATTAATTTAAAAACGTGTTTAAAAAACTGAGTTTGAAAAAAGAAATAATACCTATCAGGAATGAATAAAACAGAACGTCTTCAGCATAAAATAACCCAACAAGGGTTGACATACCTTAAAATCTAAGCATACATCCATACTGAAATTTATCATGGCCCATTTTGGCCATAGGTTGGGAAACTCTGATATAGTGCATCTAACACGTTCTTGTTACCTACTTGTTATCAATATAAGTAGATATCAATAAAAATGCAAATGAGAACAAAAAGGAATCTAGGAGACGGGTTGACTTGGTGGAGAAACTGATCCACTGAGAATTGAGCAAGAGATTCAATTTCAACCATACTGACAAACAGTGTATGTTTTCCAAGTAAATAAGATTCATAAAATCTTCTGGGACTTTCGAGTATAAACACATTATCCAATCCTGCCCAGAAGACAAGACCTAGTTTTAATCAACAAGAAAGAGAATTTGGGAACTTGTGTTATATACCACATCAAACATTGTACATCGGGTTTTTTGGTATGGTTTGGGTTTTAAGGCACATCAACCTCGGTGGGTCATTTAATGCCGACAAAGTTCTGAAATAAAGTCATTCTTAATGGATAATCGAATTTTGTTTATAAACTCATGTTTTTCTATTTAATCCATAGATGAGACCCTCACAAGAAGAAACACTCGGGGTCAGAGTGGACCTGGGAGCAATAGTGATGAAGGGGTGCTCCACATTCCCCAAACCTCCAGAACTGGAACCTCACCATCAGATAGAGGTTAACGTCATTCCCAGGACATGTAGACCTCAGCCGCTGCCTTCTAGCACCCATATGATAAAAAGGGTTGGGGCTTGCCATAAGGGCAATAGGGTTGGGTTCTAGGGCTTAACGTGACCAGCCGATTGATCGTCTAGCCTAAGAAAGGGCCAAAGTGGAGTTTTGCAAGTCATGGACTGCTCAACCACCTGGGTTCTATCCTTGAACATTACAGGTGGCCACCCAAGGCCAAAAGGTGTCCCCATTGGGGAAGTTTTACCCGTCTGCAGAGGTGCAGTCGGTGTATTCTAACGCCACAGCCGACAGGGCGGTGTACATCGGGTATATTAACGAGAGAGTGAGACGTCATATATATATATATATATATATATATATATATTATATATAAAAGTAATTGGTAATTGCTTGAAGCATAAGTATGTTATAAATAATAAAATTCGAAGGCAATACAATGCGTAAAAAATAAAGACAAAAAGATGTTTATATGTCTAATCGATTTCATTTATCGTCAGAGACGGATTTCAGAAATGACGTGCTTATGTTTTTTTTTTTATATATTTGTGTGGTTATAATTTCTTTCTTATTTCCTTTTCCTCTCCTTTTTTCCTCTCTTTCTTCTTCTCCTCCTTTATGAATGGGCGAATAACTGTAATTTCTTATTTCTCTCTTTCTTTTTTTTTTCTTTCTTAAAAGTTTGTTGAGAACAAGGCTGACATCCGGTAAGATGTTGCAATGTCGCAATGTGTAGCATGTGTAGCTGTGAGCGTGTCATAATTTCAAAAACAAAAGTGAACAAATGAATAAAACCGTTAATAGAAATTTTTTTTTTTTTTTAACATACTTAGCTTTTGTTTCGCTTTCACCTTTCATTGTGTTATTTCTGTTCTCTAATTTAAATTATTTTTATAGTACTTAAATTATGTATTCTTTTTTATTATTATTATTTTTTTTTTTTTAAGAAAATATCTTTTATGAGTACTTTTTCTCTTTTCTTTTAAACTTAAATAGATTAGGATTGATGTAAAATTCAAAACAATACAAACCATCAGCGTACTGCTTCAGCTCGAGAACAAAGGGATATAACTAAGAAATGAAAGGTGAAAGCGAAACAAAGCTAAGTATGTTAAAAAAAAAAAAAAAAATTTTCTATTAACGGTTTTTATTCATTTGTTCACTTTTTTTTGAAATTATGACACGCTCACACCGTTGCTACACATTGCTACACATTGCTACACATTGCGACATTGCAACATCTTACCGGATGTCAGCCTTGTTCTCAACAAAC
Organism: Doryteuthis pealeii; assembly: GCA_023376005.1. Classification (NCBI taxonomy): domain Eukaryota; kingdom Metazoa; phylum Mollusca; class Cephalopoda; order Myopsida; family Loliginidae; genus Doryteuthis; species Doryteuthis pealeii. The sequence goes on from CM042166.1 coordinate 301,464, forward strand.
TTTTAAGAAAGAAAAAAAAAGAAAGAGAGAAATAAGAAATTACAGTTATTCGCCCATTCATAAAGGATAAGAAGAGAAATTATAACCACACAAATATAAAAAAAAAAAACATAAGCACGTCATTTCTGAAATCCGTCTCTGACGATAAAGCTTCGCTTTGAAATCGATTAGACATATAAACATCTTTTTGTCTTTATTTTTTACGCATTGTATTGCCTTCGAATTTTATTATTTATATATATATATATATATATATATATATATATATATATATATATATATTAGACAGAGACAGAGTAGAGTCTTACTTGGTTGCTTCATCTCTGCTTACTGATTCGGCTGACTCTTGCTATCTTGTCTGGCTGTTTCCTCTTCTTCTCTGGCCGACATTTCGTCTCGTTGGGTTCTTCTATCTAACTTCTACCACGGGCTTCTTTTTCTGGCCTGATTTGGTCATTACAATTAATTGAATTCACAAGAAATTTTGTTGCTTGATCAAGTTTTTTTTTTATTTAGCCCATGTTTTTCCGCGCGGACAAGATCAACCTCAGCAGAGAGAAGAACATCCTCCAAAGTCAGGTTGAATCTAATTCACTAAACTAATGTGTTTCTCGTGGCGCCCTTTCCAAGGATCAGGGGATATAACAGTCACAGGTTCATTTCTACTCCCTGACCTCACGGTTAACGGTCCCTTATTCACCTACAGGGTCTACCAACAATTTATGACATACATAAATTGTCACACTTGTGGATGTTGCCATTAGAGTGTACAATAGGATGAACATAAAAGAAATGAAAAGAAAGACTAGCAGTACCTGTGGATATACCACAGTTAATGCACGAATAGGGAAGGCATGGTCGGCTATAAACAGATTATCAGTCCTATGGAAATCCAATCTCATTGACAAGCTAAAACGACAATTCTTTCAAGCTGTGGTTATGTCAATGCTACTGTATGGCTACACCACTTGGACCCTAACGAAACACCTGGAGTATAAGCTAGATGGGAGCTGTACAAGAATGCTGCGAGCGATCTTAAATAAGTATCGAAACAACATCCAACAAGGAAGCAGGTGTACGGTTACTTGCCCCCGATCTCACAAACTATCCAAGTGATACGAACAAGACATGCAGAACACTGCTGGAGAAACTGGGACAAACTTATAAGCGACGTTCTCGTGTGAAAACCAGCACATGGACATGCAAACATGGGCCGCCTAGACCTGTGCGGATACTGGACGCTGTGCAGTGGACATCCCGGGGGACAATGAATGATAGAGAAGGCTGGCGAGAGAGTGCCATATATATCCGCACTAATTGCTTGACATGAAGGATGATGATAGTTTAATTATTACAACGTTTGATTTGTTTACTTAAGAGCTATTGCGTCATAGTTCAATATGTAAAAAGTATAATAATATTGATTTAACTTCTCTCTCTCTCTCTCACACACACACACACAGAGAGAGAGAGAGAGAGAGAGAGAGAGAGAGAGAGGAGGAGAGAGAGAGAGACACTTTTTATTTATTTCCTTCTTTTGTTCTTTTCATTATGTTCGATTGAAACAGATTAAGATTATCGCTTCCACGCTCTCACACACTCTCTCTCACTATCTTTCCCCTACTCTCTTTCTTTCTCAATTTTTTCTAATATTCTTCTGTGTAGCATGTCATTTTTCTTCCATTTCTTTCTTCATAATAAAAATAAGAATGTAAAAATATGAATATAAAAGCAAAAGTAGATAGGACCCAAGAAAATAGCAAGTGTAGAATGTATGGGGAAAAGTAAGACACAGTACATCCCATAATAAACAAATGTAGTAACCTAGCGCAAAGAGAGTACTAGACGAGGCACGACTGGGTGGGAAAGGTGATTCACTGGAAATTGTGCAAGAAATTCAATTTTCACTATTCAACTAAATGGTTTATGAACAAACCATAATCTGTCCTGGAGAATTAGACGCACCCAGTTCTCTAGGACTTTAGATACAGATGGATCACCAAATCCCAACAAGGCGACCATATCTAGTGTTGATTAACAAGAAAATGAGAACTTGTCGTCTCATGGATTTTACCGTCTCGGCCAATCACCGAGTGAAAGTGAAAGAAAGTGAAAGGATTAACAAATACCTGGATCCTGCCAGAGAGCTGAGAAATCTGTGGAACATGAGAGTGAAGGTAGCGCCAATTGTAATTGATGCCCTTGAATCGGTCTCCAAGGATCTGGAAACTTGTCTGGATGAACTGGAAATCAGAGGAAGAATCGATACCATCCACACGACAGCACTATTGAGATCGGCTGGAATACTCAGAAGAGTCCTGGAGACCTGCGGAGATTTGCTGTCACTCAGCCTCCAGTGAACCACCAGCTTAAGCGGGTGTGAAAAACTCGAATGGAGTGAAATATTATTATTATTATTATTATTATTATTATTATTATTAATTGTAATAATAATTATAATAAGCGAATATAGAAACTAGCTCAACGGGTATACAAAACAAGGCATGATTGGGTTGAGAAGGTGATCCACTGGGAACTATGCAAAAAATTACATTTTGGCCATACAAGAAAATGGTATATGCAATCTGTTATTGAGAATGAAACGCATAAAATTCTCTGGGACTTTGAGATAAAAACGGATCACCCTATCACAACAAGGAGACCAGACCTAGTGTTGATTAACAAAAAAGAAAGAATTTATCAATAGGTGGATTTTGCTGTCTCAGCAGATCACAGATGAAGAAAGACGAAAAGATGGAGAAATACCTGGATCTTGGCAGAGAACAAAAAAAGATATGGAATATGAAAGTGAAAGTGATACCAATTGTAGTTAGTGCACTTGAACGGTCCCAAGAGGCTTGGAAAAAGGGACTGGAAAATCTGGAAATCAGGGAAGAATTGAGTATCCAGAATACTGCATTGCTGCAATCTCCCAGAATACTCAGAAAAGTTCTGGAGACCTGAAGAGACTTGCTGTCACTCTGGTCCCAGTGAAATACCATCAGCTAACACTGATGTGAAAAACTCAAAAGGGGTGAGAATAATAATAATAATAATAATAATAATAATAATAATAATAATAATAATAATGACAATGACAATGACACTGACAATAATAATTACATCGGCAAAAAGTTCTAAGTATTTTTACAAGCTCAACTTCTGTTTTTATTGCCTAAGTTTGCAGAGGTCATTAATAATTCTAAGTTGTGTAAGAGACACAAATTGATTTCACTGTATCCATTATATTTTTAAATTGTCAGACAATGTTATTTACTTGCTTTTCTATACACAGTTCACAGGTCAGCAGGCGTCAATTGACGATAAAGAAGATATATCCTGTACGTGTCACAGTTGTGTACTATCTACAGTTACTTTCACAGTTAGTCCAGCAAAAATCAATTAACTATTCATTTCTACAGAAACTCGCCTGTAGATAAGTTTCCATCGTTGTCAATTCTTTATAAGGGAACCACTTAATCGTGTCTCATTAAAAGGCAAAGCCCCCTGCCTGTGGCAATGAAGCCAGAATCTTGAAAATAATAGAAACCTATGTTTTCACATACGGCAGCTGCGGAGTGCCTAGCTGTGTTTATGCCTCTGGTCAAGGAAGTGGCTTTTATCAAAAGAACCTGGGGGCAAAGATGGGAAGAAGACAATAGATTAAATGAAAACTCGACTCTTTTACGTAGCCTGAAATGCCGAGTTATTCTCAGGGATGATCCACGATAAGTGCCAGCAATCTACTAGGGAGCGTCAAAAGTATTGCAATAGTTTCCTTATTTATTAATCAGAATAAATTTACCAGGCATAAAACCAGTACATTAATGGCAGTACTAAACAGACTTTTATTATTCATCTATAAAAAAACAACAAATTAAAATCACTGTTAAACACATTGGTAATCTGTACATTAGCGGCATAAATGAGAGTAATCTCCCCTTGTTTATTTCACTAAGAGGAAGCCATATGTTTTGGTCGGCCATTTTCACGGTCAGTTCAGGATGTTTTGGCTGATGTCGTAAAGGTAATGATTCACACTGTAAGGGAGATAATCCTGCAATGCCAAATTATTTACAATAGTGAACCAAGTTCCTCCATTTTACTAGGGGGGGGGTTAAACAATGTTGGCTTAAGTTAAATTCACGTTGAAAATATCGATCTCCGCTAGATCACCTAAGTTAAGTAATGATACTTAGATAGTGTGTTGCATACTGGGGTTTTCACTGTACCAAAAGCGATATAAGTAGTCGCTTAATGAAATCTACAACACATGTAGTAGGAGTTTTTACTTTATTTCTTCTTCTCGGTGTACGTGGTGGGTGGCGAGCATTGACAATCGGAATGCCCAAGGGTTAACGATGACTACTACTACCGTTGGGATGACTGGCGATGTTGGGTAAAGGGGTGGCTGGTGGGTCTCACAGCCGTTGGCTGCAATGGACCGTGAGCGTCTGTTGCTCACTTGTTCTCCGTCCGCTGTCTCTTGTCTGACTGTCTGACTCACTAACTGACCTGGGATCCCTGACTTCCTTTTATATCTATCAAACGCCTACGCGTTTTCTTTTGTTATCTTTATCAGCGGACAAATCTATTTCCGAACTTATTGTTACCCATCCTTCTTTGTTCGCTTTACCCGGAAAAAGTCCATTGTTACTCTTTCCGTCTTCTCCCTGCCTCGATCCAACTGGAAGACCCTATTTTCGTTTTCACCTTCTTTTAAATATCTTCAATATACAACAGGTGACCATTTAAGCAACAACAGTACTGCACGCAACATTCTTGTGCAAGTCCCATCTAGCTTACTCTCAAGGCGCCTCGTCAGGGTCCAGGTGGTGCAGCCATACAGAAGTACTGATATGACTACAGCCTGGAAGAAATGTCGCTTCAGCTTGTCAGTGAGATCAGATTTGATGTTTGTTTGGCCAGCCATGCCTTTCCTATTCGTGCATTAATATCATCGGAGATATTACTAGGTATGTGAATTGTTTTTATGGCTTAAGGGTTTACCGTCTCTCCTTTCTTTTGAAGAACTCTTTGTTTTTCGGAGGTTTTCAAGTGTTTTGTATCTATCAAAGTAGTCTGCATCTGAAAAAATATATAGTTATTTTAATTATACATATTTAAAGTTTACATTTCAAATTGTTTTATTTTTTAATCCTTTAATGAATTTGATGATTTTACTTACTTAGGGTACAAACTCGCTGACATTGAATATTTTACTCCCACCCCACGGGCAATATGTTTCAAAAATCGATTTTTAGATCGCCCGGAGGGCTTTTTTTATTTTGCTAGTAAAGTTAATGAAAATTATCACTACCATTTTATAAAACCAAACCAACATTTACTTACTAAGTATTCACTTAAAAATCTTATATAAAAAAAGATTTGTCTTTAAATGGTTAATATACTACGAAAATAAACCAACCAACCAACCAACCAACCAACCAGCCAGCCAAATAAATAATAACAGTTTTGTAGGCCAGTCAAATTTTTGAAACATGACTGTATGCATTTTTGGAGGAGAAAAGTCTGGATTTCAAAAGAAACTTCTTTTGGAATCAATTAAGTAAACATGCTTAAAAATAATTCGTTTCTTTTGTTTACTTTCACTTTCACATCTGATTCATTTTCTTTTTTTGCTACTTTAAAAAAGATTTCAACTTTTCTTTTTATTTCCTTTGTACTTTTTACATTTCTGTCTCAACTGAATATTTTTACTTTTGTGATTTTTAAATAGATAAACTCATCTTTCAAATGTTTTCCGTGTCTGGAAATATGTGAACGAAATATGCAGTTGTCATTTTTAATTCATTAATGGTGCTCAAATGAAAAACAAATGCACACAAATTAATGTGGTTTTAAGTAATATGTATCCCCCCCACACACACACAAGTATGGTACGACAAAACGACAATATTTAAGCATGGTTTAGTAGGTTTTAATTCAGAGATTTCCTTCTAAACTGGTTACCGTACTGTTGTATGCTGGAACATAGAATATTCCAATATACTAGTACATCCCCGAAAATAAATCAGGAGCTGGAGTCCTTAAAGGTGGTGCGATGCAGAAATCCAGTGCTACCCATTAACTCCTGCAACACTACCGTTGCCAAACTGCATTGGTCACTTACCTTTCATTTGGATCACAGCGGCAGTGTGGAGAGGGGGGACTTGCTGCATGGACAACAGCTCATCCTCCATATGAACCCACCCACCAACTAGTACATCGAAATAAAGGTTTATGCTAAAAACAAAGTACCTTAATAATGAGAATGGAATCATCTGTTTTTCCTATAAATAATGTCTGATGAAACATTGGAAGAAAGAAACAAGATCACGTGACTTGTTAATAAATAAAGATTTACGGCAAAGTGGCAGCAGCATAATGCTAAGAAGTTTCTCGTAATGCCCTCCTCATTGCACTAAACAGAAGTACACACATAGTCAAGGACCAGTTTTTCTAAGAAAAGGTAAGATAGGATACTCCACTACACATACCAAGGTTTAAAAATCACATGTGCGAGAAATTGAAACTTAGCAAAGCCGTAGACTTTATTTCTACGCTACTCTAACTTAAATATATTAGGAAGAATATATGCCTCCGGACGTAAGTATTTAAGCTTTAATATAATCAAAATATACCAAATTAGACAGACTAACGAAATTAAATAAGAACTCATATAAAAAGATTACACATTTATTCAACTATATTTTAGTTGTTTTCTATATAAAATCATTCATAGGATTGATTCTAATACGTTGGAGAATAAAAAATTAATATTAGAGATCTATATCACCAAGTAATTATTTATTAAACCCGGTTTTGTTAAAATCAGTAATCAAATTAATCACACCATAAATTATGTAAACCTTTATTTCTTAGTGATACATAAGACGCATTGTAGGATTTTAAACACATTTATAACAGGCGTTTTTTAGACGAATCTACCTCAGATTTTCATAGAGACATCGGTAATAAATAAGATTTATTTGATCTATTAATGATTTTAACTATTAATTAAATACTCATTGATAAACTTATGCAATTCCCGAGGGTATTGTGACATAAGCAGTGACATAGTTTCGGTTACAGAGAGACAGACACCGAATCTCCATTGTAATAATATATTCTCTGTCAATGATATTGAGCACTCTTTATTTATATATATAGCAAAGTATAATATAAACACACAAATTAGGTATATAGATATATATCTGTGTGTGTGTGTGTGTGTGTGTGTGTGTGTGTGTGTGTGTGTGTGTGTGTCCTTTCCTACACAATAACCCACCAGTTTTGTCCGAGAAGCAAAAATGACATTCATCAGCTCTGAGCAGACACTGGGTGCATGAAGAGCACTTGCCAAGTGCGAGGACTGATGGGGACAGATGGTGAAAGAGTGTCTTTAGAATCAGTGCAATCAATGCAATCGGCAGGCCTTGATTAAATTTATCAGCTCTGTGCGGACACCTGTGTGGAGGACTTGCCAGGAACAAGGACCAATAGGGACGGGTGACGTGAGAGATAGACAGAGTCATGATAATCCATGCTGTCAGTTTGAATTTACGATAATGATGATGAAGATGATTAAGTATCATGCTTGGTATTTCTGAAGAAGTATACAAACTCATAAGCGATCTCTCTATGGACTCCTACTCATGGGCACACCAGTGTTGGTCGATTAGCAAATCGTATATTCATCAGCTGTGTACAGACACTATATGCCGTGCAGAGAACTTACCAAATTTGAAGGTTGATAGGGAGAGATGGCTAGAGAAAGGCATGGAAATCTGTGCCATTGACAGGTCTTGATGATGATGATGATGATGATGATGATGTATGTGGATACTGTTTCTGCTTTCATTGTAGTAAAAAAATAAGTAAAGTTGTCGGAGTGGCCTAAAGTCGGTATCAGCCAGTCAGCGAGTGAGTCTATCTCCTTTTGACTAGCGCTAGACCAAGGAGACTGTATCTATATATATAACACCTACCCTGATTTCCTCGCGTCACCGCACATATATATCCCTGTGCCACTCATACGCTCATTTGGCGAGGGCCGGTATCGAACCAGGAACCTCGGGGTTCCCAGCCGTACATTCTACCGACTGGGCTAAAAATGGAGAAAGAAAGAAAGACAGAAGAATAGAATGAAGAAGGAAAGAAACTAAATAAGATAATCACGTTGGCGAGGACAGGTATCGAACCAGAAACGCTTGTGGTTCTTAGTTGGACGCTCTAACGATTGAGCTAAACCGACAGCAAGAAATCCCAAGCACATAATGTAAGAAGTGATCCAATAAAGAAAATAGATTCAACCACTTATCAATTGGAAGTCATTCATAATTTGTGAGAACATTTACTAATCTTATATCAGTAATTGAATAAACAGAATTATAAATCCTTTGAATTGAATTTACTACCCAGACTTATTGATTGAACAATATCTAATCTCCTAAATATAAAGTTAACAAATGAAAATGTTATAGTAAGAGAATAGTAAGCGAGTTACAACAGCGTTTATATTACCTACGATGTAGGTATTTACTCAAACGCCTCCGCAGTGAGCAGGAGGCTACAAAAGGTCAGTATTTCATGCAGAATTTAACAGGTTTCAATTTCCCTTTTCCGTGAAGAGTCCTAGAGATCTGAGGAGACTTGTTATCACTCAGACTTCAAAGTGAAAAATCCTCAGCTCACGCTTGGTTAAAGAATTCACTGGGAATGGAATAATAATAGGCACGACTAGGTTGGAAAGGTAACCCACTGGGAATTTTGCAAGAAATTAAATGTTGACCATAAAAGAAAATGGTATATGCATAAACCAGAATCTGTTCTTGAAAATTAAATACGTAAAATTCTCTGGGACCATAAGTTGCACAAAGTAAGCATTGATCTAGTTTCATATTTTGTTTGCTCTGAAAAACAAAAAGGAACAGCCTGAATGTATTTCCTGTTCAATTCTTGAGTGAACCAGAGTGAGGACCTGCCACGATTTGGACTGCTTTAATCACGTGATATACGCGCTACAAATCAGCATATAGCAAAATATTGCAAAACTTTTGACTCGCCCTAATGAATAATGGAAAATACACGTAAATGATCGAAGGTTGGGCGAGGAAAAAAAAAATTGCAAGGACAATGAATAAATGAATGTTCAGCTGAAATAAAGAAAAACCAAAATCTTTCTAAGGAATGAAATGTTACGTAATTTGTAAGTAGCCTACGAATTATGTTTGTAAGTGTAGTTAAATTTTTAATTAAAATTAGTTTAAATTCAAAATCGACGGAGGTTATATTATTCATAGGTAATGGCATTTATTTGACCCCTAGGTTTCTACCAAAGGGGAGAGTTAGGGCGGAAGTTAAGTTTAGTTAATCAGATTTTGGCTGTTAGTCAGAAGTAGCAGACGTTAGAATCGATCTTTCCTAAGATGTCATCTTCTCAACGTGATTGAGGACCCTTTTGGGCTTTGGGTTTTTTAAATAAAGAATATACATCTTTATACATTTTTTCAGGTCAGTCAACTTTGAACAATGTATCTTTGAGAATCTGTGTTACGCCTCAAAGATACGTGGTTCAAATTTAACTGACCTGAAAAAATGTAAAAGTTTTTAAATAAAATAACGGGTGCATTATATCTTTTATTCAGTAATATATCAACATTGAAATTTCATTAAATTCTGTTAATTCCCTGATTTTTGGTATTTTTTTCTTTCGGCGAAGTGATATACGATGATGGAATTTTTGTCCGTTAAATTCGATTTAACCGGATCTTCAAGTAAAGTGCTCTAAAATGGCCACAAAAATCGTAAAATAGTTTATCAAGGGGCATTCCACTAAAGCCAGAACATTGTTAACCAAATCTTCAGAATTAGTAACTCGCCTTTGGTTTGTCAATCTAGAAATCTAACTGTTCATGCATCCGGGCATTCGGATCCAGTTCGATCCAGGCAGGCAAGACACAACTGGTTTCTTTTATGCTGTTGAACGGGCACAGCTTTGTTATTCCCGCTGCATTAAATAACCCACGAATGTTGACATGCCATTAAACAAGAAACCAAAACAGAAGAAAAAAGATACTTGAAGAAGTTAAAATGAGGAGGAAGAATTCCCCCGCCTTGCACGAAAAATATCACTGGAAATTTGATAATTCCAAGAAAATAACCATTATTTTGAATTGAAAGACAAGAATAAAAAAATAGTCGTTGGGTAGAATCAATTTATTGTGGGCTCCTCCCATTGAGACAGAGCAAAAAAAAGACGAACTTGAATGGCCAAATTTAAATGTTTCTTTTTATTTCTTAGTTTATACGTTAAGTTTAAACTTATCATTGCATTCATTTTATCTTAATCACCTTATTTACTTTTATGTACTCATCTTTACACACACAGACAAACACACATATATATATATATATATATATATATATATATATATATATATATATATATATATATATGTCCTTCCCTATAATTATTTGTTTTTCATGAGAGAAACATGATTTATTTCCATAATTGCGGTTTGCAACTTTAAACAGTGTAATCACCACAAAAGAAAACATAGATTTTCTTTCTGTTCAACATACAATTTTCTTTTCGTACGTGTTCCTCTTTTTCATTCTGTTTTCTCTTCTACTTTAATCTTAAGAATTCCGCGCCTTTTCTCTTCTTTTCTTTGTACATTGACTGGGATTTATTGATTTCTTTCATAACTTGAAGAATTTCCACATGAAATTACAACGTAAGAATTGATTTAGTTTCATATTTTGTTGCTTTTGTTTTTCCGAAAGACAAAAAAGGGACAGCCCAAATGTATTTTCTTTTAAATTCTTGAGTGGAACAGTTGATAATTAATAACAAGCTTTGCCAAACATACGAGGAATTGATGAAAGTAAACTGCCTTCAGCTAGAATAATAATCAGTGAGTCTGTCACTCTGTCTACAATACAATATCCTGAATGTATTCCCTCTAGAGGGGTAAAGTTATTGTCGGAATAGCCTATTGTCGGTATCAGCCGGACAGTGAGGGAGTCTATCCCCCTTTCGCTAGCGCTAGACCAGAGGGAGTATTTTGCTGAGGTAGAGCGCCACACCAACCGTCAGCTCACCACTTTACCTCACAGATCCGATTAAAAAATGTGTGCTACTCATACACTGAGTTGGCGGGGACCGGTATCGAACTCAGAACCTTGCGATTCCGAGGTGGGTATTCTACCAACTGAGCAACACCGGTCTAGAGCGGTAAGACACCCCCCCCAAAAAAAGTAATTCTGAATTTGACACTAAATTGAATCTGGCTCAACATTTAATAATAATATAAATAGTACAATTTCTATTTCAAAATCTAATATAATCTATATATTTTTTAATTTATTTCTGGGTGCCCTATACTGTTGGCCTTGTGCCAAAACTAGACTTGGTAAAGAACTGCAACTTATCTCTCTTTTCCGTCATGAATTCTACCATAGATCATCTTGAACTTATATCTATCTAATTAGGATTATCTGGGTACCAACCAACCAACCAACCAACCAACCAACCAAACGTTTAACTTTTTGAGGAGAGGGAGATTTATACGGACAAAAAATCATTGTAGTTATTTGCTAAGCTAAGTCTGCTATAAGGCTTCAATAAGAGCGCCCATTGAAAATCAAACTTCCTATAAAGAAAAGTATCGAGCTGAGACCCAAAATTGTGTCAGGCAAGGCTTCCCACGCCACGTGTCCGTTGGTCTCGTGACAATGTTAGTCTTTAGTCTTTACTCTTTTACCCACTGGAATAAAACGGTCGTGAGTCCCTCGTTTCGTAGGCAACTAGCCACAAATGTGCCCGTTTTGTTCCCAGACCTCCTGAAACAAAAGGAATATCAGTAAGTGGTTTTCCACCTTTATCTTGTTACACAACATTTGTGTCGTTTTTGTGTGTTTTGGACCAAACCATTGTATCTTTGTAGGACGTTGCTAACAAAAATAATGAGGATTTAATTTACATTCGTGAAAATAATTAAAAAATAAAATTTAAATAATAACAGCATGGATTTTTTTTTGCATTTAATATTTTAAATAGGAGAATTAATTTTTATTTACAATATTTCTGGATCAACGGAAGGTCTTTTTTACATGGGGATTTTAATGGGGCATCCTGTGGGAAACCATCTCACGATTCAGTAATAACAGATCTGCGAGAATAACTTTAAAAAAAACCCTCTCTACTCAGGTGACGACAGGTAGTCGCTTCGAGTAATATTATATGAGTGAAATTTAATCATTGGGCACAAAGGATTCGAATCCCACCTAAGTTATGTGCGTACTTGTATATATATATATATATATATATATAGTCATCCGCAGACACGTGTTTCGACTTATCACGTCTCTTCAGTGTAGCTAGACATTTGTGAGCTACATACAGCCGGGATAGAAATCCGATCGATTCAGCATCAGACGGATAGCTTAACGGCTCGGCTATCGTCACCCACAGAACGCGAAGGGGACTTTAACTGTTTTGATACACACATCAGTATGTATGTAAAGGCGGTCATAGAGTGCTCCATCTATTTTATAGGAGAGTGTTGCTTATATATATATATATATATATATATATATATATATATATATATATCCGGGTTAGCTCAGTCGGTAGAGCGTTCGGCTAGAAGCCACAAGGTTCCTAGTTCGATACCGGCCCTCGCCAACTCAGCGTATGAGTAGCACAGGGATCTGTGCGGTAAAGTTAGGAGTAGGTGTGGCGCTCCACCTCAGATGCTAAAATAAACTCCTTGGTCTAGCACAAGTGAAAAGGGGATAGACTCCCTCGCTGTTTGGCTGATACCGACATTAAGCCGCCCCGCCGACTTTACTTATATATATATAATATATATATATATATATATATATATGTGTGTGTGTGTGTGTGTGTGTGTGTGTGTGTGTGTGTGTGTTTGTTTGTCCGTATGTGGCTCTGTGATCTGTTTCGTTAGTCAATACATTGATGCATTGATACCACCTTTGAACCTACAAGACTATCCCACTTGGGTCAAAAACTCTTTCGCACACTCAATGGTGAAGTGGCTGCTGCTGCTACTGCTGCTACCAATTTCCTATTGTAATGTTGATTTTGCTAGTAGATGTCATTACTTATCTTTTGCTCTTTTCCATTTTCAGTTCACCGTAAACATTTCTGTGGCTTTTGTGTATCTCGACAGCAGCGCCTCTT